>CAUZXS010002557.1:25000-181648 GCA_963585895.1 Sepioteuthis lessoniana | reverse complement strand
TGGATATTGTAGAGAGAAAATCCGAAAATAGAATGGTTCCCACCATCGACTAACTTGGTGTTGGATAATATATATATATATATATATATATATATATATATATTGGCCTATTGGGTTGTGTTTGCCAATGGTCCTGGAGACCAGGGTTCAACCCCAGGTCGTGGCTTAAAAAATGGTACTTGATATTTCCTTGCTTAACACTCAGCATTATAAGGCATGTATCAAGAGTAAATTGGTGCAATCCAGGGAAAGGATTTGCGCCCATTCCTATACCTCGATGTAGTAGCTATTGAAAAAGGAACCTTCGGATCGCCAACTTTACTTTAGTATATATATATATATATAGTAAAGTAAAGTAAAGTATATATATATTTATATATATATATATATATATATATATATATGTGTGTGTACTTTAGTATATATATATATATATAGTACTTAAGTATATATATATATATATTAAAGTAAAGTATATATATATATATATATATATATATATATGTACTGACCTATTAATTTGCTTGTCTATTGTACAGAGTGTAACCTTTAGTAAATAGGTATCACATCATTTAACAATTGTTTAATTCTATGGAGTTCGAAATTACAATATTTGAACATATTGGATAACATCAGTTAAGTTGTTGACCTATTTTACAAGTAGTCCAGCCAGATGGAGATGTAGAATCGGCCCACTGCACCTCTGAAAGGAGGGGATTCAGACCCCACCCCCGTCTCTAATGAGTGTTTTGGTTTGGTTTGGTTTGGTTTTATGGCATATCAAAATTTGTAGGTTATTCAATGCCAGATGCATTTTATAAATATATATTTAATGCATGATTACTTAACACATTTTGTAATATATAATTTTTGACGAGCCTGAACTATTTTTTTTTTTTTTGGAACACATTTAAATGGTTTCACATACTTCTATCAAATACGAATAATTCTATTTACTATTAATCATTTGTTTGCACATAGTTAAATGTTTTCAAGTATTGGTATTTAACACTTACAATTCAATTAAACATCAGTCATTTGTTCACACACTATTAAATGAGCAAACAGTTCTATTTCAAACAATTCAGTTTAGCATAAATCATTTGTTTGCACTCAGTTTAAATGTCAAAGCACACAGTAGAGACTCAACGCCTCTATCCGCTGCGCCACGGGCCCCGAAGGATAGAGGCGTTGACTCTCTACGGTTCCAGGTGAGCATTGTCAGAAGATAGCGGTTTCAAATCCTACCTAAGCCGGCCAGAGGTTTACTTGGTTAAAAACGTGGTGCGATAGACAACAACTATGGAAGGCAGTAATTACTGGGAATACGGTTACAAGACTCATCATTCCTATCCGAGGTCGCGGTAAAATCACCTGAAGAAGGCCAGAAGTGAAATTTGGCCGAAACGTTGTAAAAGAAGAAACAACACACACAAAAAAAACTACCAAGATGATGTTAAATTGTTACAGCTACATAGCAATATTTAAAACTATTTAACTATGTATAAAAAAGGGCTAATGATCGTTTGAAAATGTTTTTAATAAAATCTGTTTACAAGTCATGTATTTAATATATGTATATAGAGGATTTGAAATTAAATAACGCTGGGGCCGTAGAATACACTGACTGCAGAGGGTAAGACCCCCCCACCAATGAGTGTCCTCTCATGGTGAGGTTCCAGTAATGCTGGAGCTTTGGGGAATACGGAGCACCCCTTTATTGCCATTGCTCCCAGGTTCACTCTGGCCCGGAGTAGTAGCACCTGATAGGACCCGATCTATGGGTTAAATAGAACGAACGGCATATGTTAAACTGAATTGTTTGACTAAACTGTATAGCTTGAAATAGAAATGTTTTTGACAATTAAACCGTACTTACATTTAAACTGCGTGCTTATGCTAAACTGAATTATTTGAAATGGAACTGTTTTTTGACATTGAAACTGTACTTACACTAAACTGATTTGTTTAATATAGAACTGTTTTGACATTTAACTGTAGAACTGCTTGACTAAATTGAATAGCTTGAAATAGAAATGTTTTTCACATTTAAACTGCGTATTTATGCTAAACTGAATTTTTTGAAATAGAACTATTTTCATAAAAATGGATTTGACTTTTGCTTATTCCCTAAGCTCAGAGGCTGTCGTTATGAGACAATTGAGGAGATGAAAGAGGCTGTTACAAAGGTCATTGACACGCTCACACAAGAGGACTTCCATGGGGCCTTCCAGAAGTTGTTGGAACGGTACAAGTTATTTAACTTACAAATGTTGATATGTCATAAAAACCAACCAACCAACCAACCAACATTAAATAACCTACAGTGGTTAATATGCCATAAAGCCCAACTAAACCTAAATCACTAATTTCACAAAGAAATATTAAAAACACGTATTTATTTGACTGATTTCCTGTTGAATCGAAACCAACACACCCCATTCACAATGAAATTGATCGGCAACCTCTATAAATTAAATATCAAATACGCAACGCAAAATATACCAGAATGTAATACCGTTTTTGTTTTCTTGTTTTTATCTACTCTGCAAAATGCCATCCTGGGTTTTGAACCTTTATATGTAAGCTTATCTGCTAGATCTGGACTCTGAGCAGCATTGTCTTTAATACCTTTAATCACGTGTTTTTTGCTATTTTATTTTTTGAGAAGAAGGGGATCAGTGCTTTGCCAAACCTCGGTAGGTTTATACACGGAGATCATTTCTTGTTCATTTTTTCGTTATTTCACCTGGAAAACTACAACATATACTGAGAGGAGCCCAATAGCGTTGGATAGAACAACTTTTCAGCTACAAAACACTAATTTTCTCTTATAGTTACCCTAATTGGCGATGTAATGTTGCCATGGGCAAGATGTGACACAGTCAATTTGTAAACGGAGCAGAGCTGGTTTGAATTCATGAATGGTTGCCTAACTACGACTGAAGAACCTAGTCTACCTTTCTATTGACCCACGACTAAAGGAAAAACAGATGGATTCATGCCTTTACCGAAGGCCTTAGCGTGAAGTAAAACGTAAACAGCCTCATCCAGGATTTGAACTTGTGTCAGCGATTCCATTTTCTACGATGGTAACCATTACGCTAAGTGATGTAAGAAATTATGTTTAACATGGTTGTTAATTCACAAAATGAAGAGCATCTTCAACTGCGCTAATTGGGCCGATGAAAAGTGGAATACACGGATAATATTTTCCTGTCAAGGACACTGTTATCACAGATGAAAAAAAAAAACACCTTCTCGGGTACTAGAGAAGCCCCCCTGGTGTAACGGTTAACATCGCAGAAAATGGACCCGGCGACCGGAGTTCAAATTGTGGACGAGGCTGCATTTCATATAGCACTAATACCCGTCTCGAAGTAAGTAGTAAAGTTGGCGACCGTAGTCGAGAGCGACCCGAAGGTTCCGTTTTCAATAGCTACTACACTGAGGTGAAGGGGACGGCGCTGCTCCTTTCCCTGAATAGCTCCACTTTACCTTATATTGCTGAGTGTTAAGCAAGGGGGTATCAAGTACCATTTTTAAAATCTTAGATATGACACAAAAGCAAAGTTTAGTAAATAACAATACCCTTGTAAAAGGTATGAATCCAACTATTCTCCCCCATCTATGTCTTTGTTTGTTTTCTATTTAATGGCACATCATCCTTTGAGGGTTATCTAATGCCAAAGCCATCCTTATAGAAGAACAGCAGCAATACTATTTAACCCCGAGCAGTGGTAATAATGGGATTCATACTTTTTCCAAAGGGTATTAGTCTGAAAGTGAACGTAATTTCGTTAGAACTCAAAGTCACCGAGTTCTAATGCTATTACGTCGCAGTCCAGCATTTTAGCAATTACGGCACGGCAACACCTCTTCAAGCTTGATAAGTCTTGATTGGTCTTGGAAAAGAAAAGTTTTGAATTCAAACCGGCTTTAAAATTGACTTTGTGACCTATCCTTCTCGTGGAGTTTGGGTTTCCGCATAATTTTTACGAGTGGTGCGTGTAGATTCTTGTTCATCGATGGCGAAAAATAATTCAATAGATGAATAAATTCAAATTCAAATTCTAAATTGGAAAAAAAAAACTTTTGTTGGTGAAAATTTGCTTTAATGCTGGCATTCATTTCGGAGCGCCTTTTGTCAGCTGTAAAAAAAAAGTAAAAAAGGCATTTTTTTTTCCTTTGCAGTGGGATAACTGATTCGCTCTTATTTTATACAAGTTGGGTTGACATAATTCAAAATGGAAAACGTGAGTTATTTTATTTCATTTTATTTTATTATTTTACTAATTTATTTTTTATTTTATTTTATTTTTGTTGTTTTTATGGCCTATCAAATGAAATTAACAAAAAAAAAAAAAAAAAAAAAAAAAAAAAACATTGTGTCTTGTGAAACAGTTTCTTAGAACAGTGGTCTCTATCTAAACTTATTTTATTCGGATACGAACCCCTTAATATTACTGAGCAATTGAGACCTTCGAACTTCATGGCGAAAAGAATTATTGATGGGTACGTCTGTTCCTTTATTTCTATTTTTAAAAAACTGTAAAAGAATAGGATTCAAAGAAACTTCTTTAGAATCTCAAAAAGAATCTGATATTATATCAATCAAATAACTAAAATCTGGAACTTTAAAAACTGAGTCTGGTGTTACATTCTGCTCGACGCAGATGAGTTGGTGTTGAGAGCAATATTGAACAAGTCCTGGCTACAACACCCCACAAGACACCAACTATACGGCCACTTGCCTCCCATCATGAAAACTATACAAGTTAGACGAACCAGACACGCAGGGCACTGCTGGAGAAGCAAGGACGAGCTCATAAGTGATGCATTCCTATGGGCCCCCACATATGGCCAAGCAAAAGCAGGACGACCAGCTCGAACTTACATACAGCAGCTATGTGAGGACACAGGATGTAACCCTGAGGACCTGCCAGAGGCGATGAAAAATAGGGAGAAGTGACGAGAGAGGGTCAGGTATATCCGTGCTGGCGGCACGACATGATGATGACGAGATATATATATATATATATAGGTCCACGAGTAGATTTCTTTTCGAATTTATTTATTTTTCTTCTACACTTGTTTCAAGTGTATTAACACTTTCATCGGGAAGTTTAAAATGTTTGATGATAGTGTCGTCTTCGATTTATATTGCGGCGACTGTTTTGATAAGGTTGTTCTTTTTAATTCCAGGATTTTTGTCTGAGTGTTTCCAGGTCGCATTAATGCTTTGTCCGTGACAGATTTTTGTCTCTCCAGGTGTTGTTTGTTTCTCGCCCTTTTTTTTTCCCTTTTTCTTTTTACGAGAGTGCATTCTGACTGATCGTGTGCACGTACATGTATACATACTTTCGGTTTTTTTCCCTCTCCCAAAAATACGAGGTGCATACGATAAGTTTCCAGACTTTTTTCGTATGGGCTTTTAAAGTTGTCGTAGACTGTTAAATATTCAGTATGTTATTGCCATACATCTTATGAGATGACTGACCAATTTTTACGATTTCAGGCTCAAATGAACAGCTACAGCAGGAATTGGAATAAACCCTACTAAAGCCTGATTGTCACAGCTGGTAAATTTCAAAAATGCAATCTGACACTTTAGAAGAACGATATGCAATATAATTCTTTTTTAAACTTGGAAAAAATGCCACAGAAACGTATGGAATGATTCAGACTGCTTTTCGACCATCTTGCATGAATCGAGTATGAGTTTTTGAGTGGCATAAGAGATTCAAGGAAGGCAGAGAGTCTGTGAAGGATGATGAGAGGTGTGGGAGGAGTAAGGAAGTCAATACACCAGATTTGATTGGCCAAAGGGTTACAATGTTGAGGTTTTAAGGGAGTTCAGAAAGAGATTCCGTCAGAAGAGGCTCCGGGTCAGTGGCATTTCTACCAGGACAATGCACCAGTCCACAACTCCATCCTTGTCACAGACTATTTGACCAAGATGGGCATCAAGACAGTTCCACACCCTCCCTATAGTCGAGGCCTTGCTGCCTGTGACTTTTGGTTATTCCCTAAGCTCAGAGGCTGTCGTTATGAGACAATTGAGGAGATGAAAGAGGCTGTTACAAAGGTCATTGACACGCTCACACAAGAGGACTTCCATGGGGCCTTCCAGAAGTTGTTGGAACGGTACAAGTGCATTGCCGCCGGAGGAGATTACTTCGAAGGGGACCAGAGTTTCATGTGTTTACTATCAATAAAAGTGCCCATACGAAAAAAGTCTGGAAATTTATCGTATGCACCTCGTAATTTATGATATTCGATATGCCACAGTTTATTTGTTTTCCTCACTAGTCACTGTGTGTGTGTGTGTGTGGTCTGCCATAAAATTTAACTTAGAACTATTTTTTGTTCTTGTGTGTGTGTGTGTGTGTGTGTGTGTGTGTGTAATTAAGTTCTATTTAATGTTGGTTTTATTTTTTTAAAGCTTTTTTCTTTTTATTTGGAATAATATATATATATATGTGTGTGTGTGTTTGTGTGTGGATATATATATATATATATATATATATATATATATATATATATATATATATGAAAGTAAATAATGGATTGTAATCCGACAATATGTAGAGAAAAATTGATAACAAGGTAATCCAAGTGGAAGGAGAGATTTATTGAAAAGTCGTCACTATAGCGTTTCAATTCTACTGAACCATCATTTGGACCACGAGGGGTGATATTAGCGATGTTAAGTCAACGATGGATGTTTAAAAATGCAAAATACAAAAACCTAGGGGAAAATTTGTATAACAAGGAAAAAGTTGGCCGTTTAATGACGTAATTTGAAATAACAAACGCTGGTTCACCAATTAAACACTCTATCCACTAGCCAATGAGCTGTTATATATAAATGTGCGAAAAAAAAAAACTTAAGAAGCAGGTGCATAAAAAAATAAGTTTCGGTCATATGGTTTAATTGCATATCAATCTGTAATGGCTATTTAAAACCAAATCCTGTTTTTACATATATTATCGGAATTTTAAATCTATAGTTTGTAGATAACATTATGTTTTAAATGAAACAGAACTCATTTTCTGTTTTTTTTTTTGTGGGTGGGGGTTAGCATTCAGCTAAATGGTTTCAAGTATTGATATTTGTTGTTTGCACAGAGTTAGAATGCTTTCAAGTATAGCTATTTGATGTTTGCACAAAGTTAGAATGTTTTCAAGTATTGCTATTTATTGATTGCACAGAGTTAGAATACCTTCAAGTATTGCTATTTATTGTTTGCACAGAGTTAGAATACCTTCAAGTATTGCTATTTATTGTTTGCACAGAGTTAGAATACCTTCAAGTATTGCTATTTATTGTTTGCACAGAGTTAGAATACCTTCAAGTATTGCTATTTATTGTTTGCACAGAGTTAGAATACCTTCAAGTATTGCTATTTATTGTTTGCACAGAGTTAGAATACCTTCAAGTATTGCTATTTATTGATTGCACAGAGTTAGAATACCTTCAAGTATTGCTATTTATTGTTTGCACAGAGTTAGAATACCTTCAAGTATTGCTATTTATTGTTTGCACAGAGTTAGAATACCTTCAAGTATTGCTATTTATTGTTTGCACAGAGTTAGAATACCTTCAAGTATTGCTATTTATTGTTTGCACAGAGTTAGAATACCTTCAAGTATTGCTATTTATTGTTTGCACAGAGTTAGAATACCTTCAAGTATTGCTATTTATTGTTTGCACAGAGTTAGAATACCTTCAAGTATTGCTATTTATTGATTGCACAGAGTTAGAATACCTTCAAGTATTGTTATTTATTGATTGCACAGAGTTAGAATACCTTCAAGTATTGCTATTTATTGTTTGCACAGTTAGAATGCCTTCAAGTATTGCTATTTATTGTTTGCACAGTTAGAATGCTTTCAAGTATTGCTATTTGTTGTTTGCACAAAGTTAGAATGCTTTTGAAGTACTGCTAACACTGATAGTTCTTCACTCTCTAGCTATGGGTAAATAGAAGGTCAGACTAAACTCTTTAACCTTGATATGGCAACCCGTCTAGAAGGAAAACTGAGTTCAAACATGTTACACTCCGCTTAAAATCTGAAAGCCAAAACGAGTAACGTATCCTTCTCGTGGTATTCGGGTTTACACAAAATTTTTACGGATGCTTCGTGCAGATTCTTGGTTTATCAACCCCTCCTGCTCGTGCGGATAACCCGTGACAGGTTGACATACCATTAAAATCAATAAATCAATCCACGTTGGTGTAGTCGATCTCGGTTCAAGTACTGACCTGACGAGATTGCAGCTAGTTATTATATTTTTATGGGATTGTTTTTGGGAAATTATTTAACATTTTCCTTACGCATTGTCAACCCGCCTCCCCAAAAAAGATAAAACAAAAAGGGGTATAAAATGATTTAATTATTTTTCTCATGGTCTAAAAAGAAATAAAATAAAATCAGATTGCTCCAGATACTTTTTTTTTCCTTAAATAAAAATCACTGTCATCAAATAATCAATAAGTTGCCATCAGCGACATTTCCTAGAGTGAATCGATGCGAAACAGCTTGTATGCTGTTGCTACAAAACCGGCCAGTTGACCTTGCTTTTAAGAAGATGAAATTATTAGATTATGTCAGAGGAAAGGAGAAAAATATTTTCGAGTATTTTGGGCTCTAAATAGTTCGTTAATAGAAAACTGTCTTCTCAGCATTAGTCCAGCGCATTCAATTTGCCTAAAAGTAAATAGCAGTCGAATTTCTAGTTTAATCGATCACTTCATAACCTTTTTAGCCAGAGAGGAATATATATTTGTAGAGGATACTTCAATTAAACTCTTATTTGTCTATTTTTGTCGTTGATCGATAAAAAAAATACGTTGCATCACGTTGTCTAGTAACATAGTCAATTTTAATCTTATCTATCTGTCATTCATACATTCCTTTAAGTTGCACAAAAGAATCAACGACGCTTGGTGACTGTCATTTTCTCGCCTATTTGATCAAGAGCTGACAGTTATCGAGTAACATACTCCATATAGCGCTGTTACGTTCGCTTTCGAACTAATACCCTTGGGAAAGGGATGAAACCCTTCCCAGCTATGGATTATGTAGTAAGTTAGTAAAGTTGGCAACCTTAGTCGAGAGTGACCCGCAGGCTCTCTTTTCCATAACTACCACACAGAGGTATAAGAGAGGGCGCTACTCCTTTCCCTGGATTGCTCCACTTTACCTTATGTCCTTACCTTATAATGCTGAGTATTAAGCAAGGCGGCATCAAGTACCATTTTTTAAGTCTTTGCTATGACCCGCCCTGGGATTGAACTCCGGTTTCTTTCGCCTTTGGAGAACACTGTACTCTCTAGGCCAATGGGCCGAGACAAATACTCTTTTCTTATTTTTTTCTTTCATATCCGCTTGTTTGATGATGCCTGCTTCCAATATTATCAAGTACTTGTAATTTTCCTTTTTTCCAAGAATTCTGTTTCATTCTTAATTTTTCTGTTCTATTCCTTCCGTTATCTGTCCTTTTCCACTTCTCATTATGAGCCCGGCACATTTTTCTATGTTAAATTCTATTCCTATATCCTGACTGCATATTCGTATTGTTTGTATCAGAGTCCCCAATTCTTTTCAATATTTGGCAAATAGCCAGATGTCATTCAGGTACATTAGGTGATTAATCGTTTTTTTGCAATTTAGTAAATTTGTAGCCTTTTGTGCTTTTTCTAAGTATGTGATTGAGTGGTATCATTGCTATTACAAATAGTAATGATTAAAGCCCATCTTGTAGGAAGTTGCCTCTCTGAATTTTTACCTTTGCAAACGTTTTTCCTTCTGCCATCAATTCTAGTTTTTTTATGGCTTCCGTGTTAAATTTCATGACTTTGTCGGATATCTTGAACATTTTTAGACAGTTTACTATCCAGGATTGCGGAATCATATCTTTGGCCTTTTGTTGTCAATCCACGCCAGGGCTACATTTTCCCGTTTCATTCTGCTCTCCTTGATGAGGTGCTGATCAATATACCGTTGATCATTTGTTCCTCTTGTTCTCTTGCAGTACCCTTTCTGTTCTTCGGGAAACAGTCTGCGATTTACTAACAAGTTATAGATCTCCTCCCTAATCTGTACTGTTAGGATTTTCCACATCATAGGTAGACATGTTATTGGTCTATAGTTGTTTGTGGTGGTTATTTTTCGGAGGTCTTTCTGGACCAGTCTTCCTCTTAATCCTCACCTCGGGTATATTTGTTTCTTTTAGGCATCTCCTCAGTTGAAAAGCCAGTCTGTTTTAGATGGAGGTGATTTTTAAAGCCAGATTCCGTGTATTATATCGTGGTCAGGCGTTTACCATTTCATTACTTTCTTGAGTATTTCTCTTAGAGATTCTCTGTGTATTTCCACTACAGGGCCTTCGAGTTTTTGTAATTCTTTTTTTTTTGTGTTATTTATCCATTCGGTCTTTTTGTTATGTTCTTTTCTTTACCATATATTACCTCAAAATTGTTTTGCTTCCTTTACATCCAGTTGCTGGTATGTCATCGTGTAATTCTCCACCTACTTGGTAGAACTTTCCTTCGTTATTTTGGAATGTCCTGTTTTATTTTTATTGCTTGACTCTGTCTCGATATCTTTTAAGTCTCCCTTCGTTCGGTAATATTCTTTGGATTTATCTCTTCAAGTTTCATTATCAGACTTGTCTACTGTTTTATATTGATCTTTTCATCCCGACATATTCCTGTCTTTTTTTTTTTTATGTCTACCTTGACTTTTTCCAATCTTGGTTCCTGGAGGATGGTAATGTATTCTTCTTTTCAGTCATGATTTTCTTTCCCAACATATCCCTGTCTTTTTTTTTTTATGTCTACCTTGACTTTTTCCAATCTTGGTTCCTGAGGGATGGTAATGTATTCTTCTTTTCAGTCATGATTTTCTTTATTAATTCTAAATTTATTTTGTCTTTTTGTTGTGTGGTGTTTCGGTTTTCATTATTTTGTATTTCAGTTCGGTTCGGGGCTCTGGTTTTTTAGTATTTAGTGTTTCAGTTCGGTTGTGGGGTCTTGTTAATATTCTTCCCTTTTTGCTTGTTGACGTATTTCTAGTATCTCAAGGTCAGAAAACCAACTTTTAAAAAATATTATTCTAGCTGAGTTAGCAAGTTTTTGTTTCTTATTAAAAATTAGTAGATTCTGTTTAAATTTTCATCATTTTTTTTCTATATCTTCTTTGTGTTATACATTTTTATTGTCTTCGCATGTACATTTTTTGTTGGTATCTCAAAGTTGAGTAGTTACTTTGGTCATTGTGTACCTGAAATTTGAACAGCCAACATTAATAGAATGCCTACCAGGTCACCCATATTGGCTCTCAGGGGAGCATCAACCAATCATGACATTCAGAACTGTTGTCTGGTTACCACGTTGAAATAGGTTTGAAGTTGTCATTTTTCATGGGTAGAATATTGTAACCAGATGTGACCAGGTACTCTTAAAAGAAAGAGGACACATAAGTGGGTCACAAAAAAACAAAACAAAAAAAAACAAGAATTAAACCGTTATAGATTTAATAATTTTCAAATTAAAGTTCACTCATTTTTTTAACTATATGTTTTATAAATTCATTTATTATTCAAACTGTAACACAGTACTGAGATTGGCTTATAACTGATATTCTTTAGTTGTTTAAACTCATGCAGTTTCGTGGTATTCGTCCTCAATGCTCTTTTCTCAGCATTTCAAGTATGATACATCATTCACAACATCTTTATCGGTTAGTTCTAGTCACGTGACTTGAGATTGGGGATAGGACCTTCCTACTGCTACTACTGTTACTTTGCCATCACTTTTCCTCTTATCATCTCCCCAACAACATATACAAAACTTATTATTATTATCATTATTGTTACTCTTTGAGAGTTTTTCACATCAGCGTTAGCTGATGGTCTTTCACTTGAGTCTGAGTGACAGCAAGCCTCATCAAGTCTCCAGGAATCTTCTCAGTTTTCTGGCCGATCTCGGTAATGCAGTAGTTTGGATGGTCTCCTCTTATCCTTTTATTTTCCAAGTCCTCCAGTCCTTTTATTAATCCTTTGGTGACTACCAAAAACACGAATTATATATGGTATATCACTTTCATGGTCCATAGTTTGTTTTTTTTTTTCCAGTTTTCTGGTACGGTCGATGTATTTATTCTTCTTTTCACTTTTACTCTGTGGTCAGCTTGGACAGCAAAATCCTCAATTTTGCAAGTTGTCTTTTTTTTTGGTCGAATTATTTGCAATGAATGGTTACCTAACTATTCATAGAAATCTCCCAGACTATCTCTCTCTCTCTCTCTCTATATATATATATATATATATAGAGAGAGAGAGAGAGAAGTTGGAGTGTATCAATCTATCGATGATATATTTGTAAATTCATATATACGCCTCTCTCTCTCTCTCTCTCTCTCTCTCAATCTATCAACCTATCTGCACGAATGAAGATCAATAAATATGTAACCTGAAAGGTAGTTATTAGCTGAAATTTTCACTGTATAATGTTTCATTCATGTGATTCCTTTTGAGCTGCTGAATTAAGTAGATTAACAGGGAAGTAAACTATGTTTTAAAAATAAGTATTCGTTGTGTAAAATGAATGCTTTCAATATATTGACGTAATTTCATATTTCTAAAAAAAGTTCCATATTTTGACGCCTGCATGATATTCCACGATTTGTTCGATAAACATTTTTTTAAATTACAGACCAAATAATATTTGAACTGAAGAGACGATTGTTGTCAAATGTACAAACTGTTTGTTAGAATATTTGCTTATTTACATTTAAAATGAGAGTAATCCAGAATTGTTGATATTTAAATTATGTACAATTCATAGATTGTATATATGACATTGGAATTTGATCACATGGAGCGTCATACGCTAAGATAGATAGATAGATAGATAGATAGATAGATATAAAAATACTTACATGGATGATAGATGTAAATAAACTGATGTGTGTTCATATATATGTGTGTGTTTGTATATATGTGTGCACGTATATAATGAACAGACTGACATGGATGAATGGATAAATAGATATGACCACATGAATGAATATATATATATATATAGTAGTAACTCGATCTCTCTGATAAAATAAAACGACAGTTTTTCAGTGAGACGAGGATATATATATATACATTTATCCTGTGATAGAAACATACATATATATATATATATATATATATATATATATATATATATATATATATATATAAGACGAGAGAGAAATACATATATTAACAAAATTGGTTTTCAAGTTTATTATTCTTCCATTTATAAAAAATAAACAGACTGAAATTGCTGAACAGAGATATGTATAAAGTAGTTTAAACTGAATTTTAAAATGTTTTTTCAAAGGTTCACCCTTGTGGTAAATGAATTAAAAGAATGACTTAGTAGTGGAGAATGAGTGAAGATAGAAATTTGAAAGACTGGATGGATGAATGGATGGTGAGTCAGGAATGTAAGATCTAATATAAGGTCATATTCTGTAGGAAAATATTCAGTAGGGAGTTCGTTCTTTATTACTGATTGAGCGATACGTATATATGAACGGACATAGATAAGTAGACGGATGCAAACGAACGTCATTATCATCAAGTCACACTAGCAACACGTAGTTCTCTGAATCTTTCTCTATCCGTTCTTATCTTCCATCACTTCTGGGAAGTCTTCTAGACTGTCCTCGCAGAGCTGATGTAAGTTTTTGTTGGTTGGCCAACCTTAGCTCGTCCATGTGTAGGAGTCCATAAAAGAATATTAAATATGAGTTTGTCCTTATTTCCACAGCAGTATGTCGGGTTCGTCTTACTTGTACGATTTGTAAGATAGGAGGTAGGTGGTCGTACAACTGCTGTTTTATGGGACGTTGCTTTCAGGGTTTTGTTTAAAACAGCAGCCTATATTAAAAACACCCACTAAACATGACCACATCGAATTTGGGCGTATCAACCCCGAAAATGACTTGTGCATTTCAACGCATTATTTGGGAGAAACGAATGTTCTCAAATAGTTCGAGAAGACATTTCTCGCTACCGAGTAGCCGTATGAAACAAAAAAATAAAGTTGAAATTTAAAAGGTATCTCCTATCTTCGTCTCTTTCCTTTTCTTCCTTTGCAACCTTCAAAGATTAAAAAGCCAACGAATTAAATGGGGTAGAGAAGAAAACCAACTAAGTCAGATATCTAAACCCAAAACCGACTCCTACTACCCAAAAGAAACAGATAACTTCAACGAAATTCTTCCAAGTTCCGACAACGCTAATGAATTGCAAGTCCACGAGAAAACTGAGGACAGCAATTAAACATTATCTAAGCCCAAACCTTAACCTCTTGATTACGTTATATGGGGCTTTTTAGAAAACAAAACAAATGCTATTTCCCATCCAAATATTAGTTCGCTTAAGACTGCTATTGAGGAGGAATAGAATAAAATATTTGAAGAATTTATTTTAAAGGCATGCAAATCGTTTCGAAGGCGTGTTGATACAATAATAGTAAACAATGGTGGTTAGATTGAGTAAATTTACTGTTTTATGTTTATCTTATTTTATTGGGGTTTTAAATTAAATTAAATTAAAATTAATCTTGTTTTATAGTAGAGTCGTTTTTTATTATAGTTGAATATTTTCTAATTTTGCTTCCGCACCCTGTAAAATTGGAAAAGATGTAATAAAATATCAGTCACAGTCAATAATAACTAGTAGAATCCAGTGGAAATTCCATGGAACGAAAAAAATCAAGAGTAGTTTTTTTTAAGCCAGAATGAATGAACTGCCATTTTATTTCATACAAATCCTATTGATCTCATTGCAGCAAATTATACCAAAATATACAATAACAATCTATATTCTTTAGTTTCTTTGTTTCATAGCATATCAACCTCCATGGGTTATTTAGAGTCAAAGCTATCATTATCAAGGAATAGTAGTAGTATTATTGGACCTATAGCTGGGAGTTAAGATGGTTTATACCTTTCCCAAGGAGTTTAGTCTGAAAGTGAATGTAATAATGCGACTGAACTCGCTTACTACCATATCTGCCGGGAGTCCCAGTCCTGAACGTTTTCGGTCGTTGAATTGGTTGCAGTGGATTCCAGTGATCGCTAACAAAAAATAATATCTTCACTCTTCGCCTCTACCAATAAAAATCACATCCTCACTCGATTGCTTAGGCAATACTGCTCCTTTCTCCCGCATCTGCTTGGCCGATATACCCGCTTCAAAAAAAAAAAAAAAAAAAAAAAAAAAAAAAAAAAAAAGATTGCATACGCCATTCTCAAAAATTCTCTTCGCTCGAGATCACGTTTTATTTTAAACTGAGGTGTTAGGGTGGCCATGTTTCTTCTCTCTCTCTCTCTCTCTCTCTCTCTCTCTCTCTCTCTCTCAGACGTACCATTCATTCTGCCTGCTAGGCACAAACGTGCGCGCTTTGCCATTCAGGGTAAGCTGTCTTCTCTTCTACAGAACGTTAGCCATTACGCCCTGGAGACTCCCTCACTATCTATATATAATGCTTTCTGGCAGACTAAGAGTCATAGTAAAGAGATGGTGATGAGGAAATGAATAAACAAATGAATCAAAAATAATAATTAATGAAAAAAAATGTCCATCTCCACAACGAAAACAACCATTATTTTTCAATACACTTATTAAAGAATGAATTAAATAGACAACAAGTCTTATTTTTCATTTAAAAATAGATTAATAAAACAATACTTTTTTCTTTTTTAATTTTTTTTTTTTCGATTAAGCAATCTCTAAATGTTAGTTAAAAAAACAATGTTTAACAAGCAGTGATTTTTTTCTCATAATACATTTGTTTAAAATTACTAAATTCTAGCAATCATCTTTCTCGTGAAACCATAAGTTAAGTCAATCACTTTATCGAGGAAGGGGCAAATATCCCACTTGGCTGTGGGGAGGTTTTTGGATGAACGTAACGTGAGAACGAATGATTAAATAAGGAGAATTATGATATCAATAATTGGCAATATTTCATTTAAAATCAATTAGAATAAACAAAAGACAAAATTGTTTCATCATCCTGAGTTGATATTTGATTTAAAGGACATGAAAGTCTCGAAAGGCCCATATACATGCGGCTTATTTTTTTGCGCTGACTAAAATTAATTGCCATGCCATATTATTGATACAGACATAAGGTGAATTAATCTAAAAGCATCCCAGCTGAGTCTCATATTCAAACAACTTATTGCAGATCTGGACGGACAAACTGCTTTCGCATTTTAGATTCGTACAATCTTGACCTTTCAACTGGAATTGGCGTGTGTTACATCTCTTTCAGCTTTGTTTTTCTTACTTTAAAGCAGAGTTTGACATTACAAGCTAGGTAAGAGAGAACCTCGTGACACTAGGAAAAACTGACCATTGAGCTTAGAATACACTGACTGTATACCCTGGAAAGGAGTTAAGACTACCCCTAAAATGTCCTGGGTATGACACTAAACTGCATCTGCTAGTGAGGCTTCTGTTGTGGAGTTCTGTGAGGTATGGAGTACCACTTTATCGCCATGACTCCCAGGTCTACTCTGATCCGAAGTGGTAGTACCTGTTAGGTTCACATCTATGGTCAAGTACATTTGTTTGAAAATTATAATTATTCGATTGAACCGTATGTAAAAAAAATTTTTTTCAAAAACTCAGTTTTTGTTTTCTCAGAAACAAGTACACAAGAAATGTTTGGTTTCTTTGTTTAATGACACATAAACTTTCATGGGTTATTTAATGCTAAAGCCATCTCTGTAGAAGAATAGCAGTGATACTATCAAACCAATACTTGCTTAAAGGGGTACGGCGATATTTGTCTCTGCCACCCACCAGAGAGGACTTGACACAAGGTCTTTTTTATTGTGGAGGTTTAGAGAGGAGGAAGTCTGGCACGAGCCGGGGCCCGAGCCCTGCTGGACTTATGCTGGTCATTGGCTCATTTAGTACAATGTGAGCCAGATACGGCACTTGGTAAGTGTTAGCTCTTGACCACTTACTTCGAGGCCGCAAGTCCATCACTTTAGCCATTACGCCACTAGGACTCGCCTATAAATATGAATGCTATTCTCTAACCTATAAGCAGACAATAAGACTTAACGGGTTGACATGCCTTTAAAATCAATAAATGAATCAACTGATCCGAAAAAATCAAAACTCTACGGCACAGAACAATAGAAGATTGTTAACATCTGTTCGATTCTCCCCCGATATTACCCAGTTATATGAGGGTCATTTAATAAAAATACAAAATATTTTTTTTTAGAATTTTTCTTTCCATAAATGTAAATATTATTTTAACCCCGCATAAATATTTGTTTTGAGGCTATTCAAAATGGGGGCAAATTAAACAAAATGTTCCAGGCTTGAAGTGAGGTCTTTTGTTAAATTTTTGGTGATCGAGAAGAGCAAACCAGATGGAATTTGCATGAGAATGTGGGATGTGTACGGAGATGAATGTTTTAGTAAAGAATTGTGTTAGGAGAGAGAGAGAGTGAGAGAGAGAGAGAGAGAGAGAGAGAGTGAGAGAGAGAGAGAGTTAGAGTTATCAGCCCTAAAGAGTGAAGTGTAGTATCGGACAACAAGATGACTGCTTGACAAACACATTGTTTATAGAGAGTAAATTGTTTATCCAACCCAATCCTGCTGTATTGTACTCAGTGAGAAATAAAAACGTATATTGTTATGTTAAAAATATATTCAACAGTTTTCTGTTATATTTTGTTGTTCCTAATATTTTAGGTTATAACAAAATGTTTACAAATGGGCTAAACATTGGCCTATTAGGTAGAGTGTTCGCCAATGGTCCGGGAGATCTGGGTTCAATCTCAAGTCGCGTCATACCAAAGACTTTAAAAATGGTTCTCGATACCTCCTTGCTTAACACTCAGCAATATAAGATACGTATTAAGAGTAAAGTGGAGCAATCCAGGGAAAGAAGTAGCGCCCTCCCCTACTCCTCAGTGTAGTAGCTATTGAAAAAGGGTGCCTCCTGGTCGCTCTCGACTAAAGGGAGACAACTTTATTACTTTATGGATTTGCTATGATGAGCCTGAGTCGAAAAGACAATACATAGAGTGGAAAACCACTGATTCTCAGGTAAAGAAAAAGTTCCAAGCATAACGGTCAATAAAGAAGGTCATGCTGACTGTTTTCTGGGACATGGAAGGAGCCAGAAAACTATTGATTTCCTTGAAAAAGGTGCAACTTTAATCAGTGCTTCCTATTACCAAACCTTTTCTGCAAATTCACCTGATTTATTGAGTGACCGTCTAGCTTCATCTCCACCAACTATACGGCCCCCTGCCTCCCATCACGAAAACTATCCAAGTTAGATGAACCAGACATGCTGGACACTGCTGGAGAAGCAGGGATGAGCTCATAAGGGATGTACTCCTATGGACCCACACATATGGCCGGGCAAAAGCAGGACGACCCGCTCGAACATACATTCAGCATCAGGGATGTAGCACTGAAGACCTGCCAGAGGTGATGAACGATAGGGAGAAGTAGCGGGAGAGGGTTAGGGATATCCGTGCTAGCGGCACGACTTGATGATGATGATGATTGAGTGACCCTCGTACTAAGGTCTTTTATTGCAAACATTATCTGGTCACTTACTTGGGATAGTAATAGAATAAAGAGATGAGTTTAACAACTTCTTCTCATCAGATACGATAAAGTCAAATAAAATGAAATAAAACAAAATAAAACTATCGATAGAAAATAATGAGATTCTATCGTTATCTCAAAAAGGAAAAAGAGAGGAAAAAGATTGTTGAAAAAATGAATCGTAAAGTTCGTTTACATATGGACGTCATCCGTCCTACTCCAAAACACTCCCCCAAAAGTGGGGGGAACAATTCAACTAACATCATACTGCAGTGAAACGTATATATTGTCGAAATGTTTGGGGTCGTTACCAAAAACCGACTTTAAAACAAATTAACCAAAATAAAATAAAAACTACTGGACGTAAAGATCCCAAAGCTAAAAATAAAGGAGACAATTATTACACAAGTTACAAATGTTTTATTCTATAAAGTGAAGAAGAACAGACTTCAGCGAGTGAGTTGCATATTAGTCCCTATGCAAGAATTAATTCATTAACAAAAATAAAACAAAAGCAACATTAAAGACATTAGCAAAAATTCCTTACATTTATAAAACAGGAAACAAAAGTAAAATTAAAAACATTAGCAAAAATTACATATCCCTTACATTCATTTAAAAAACAAAACTAAGGTAACATTGATAATACTATCTAAAATTACATGTATCTTACTTCCTTGTAAGCGGCTGAAACCGGTTCCTTTTTTTCTTTCTTAATTTTTTCTTTTCTCTCCTAGTAGGAGAAAGACAAAAACTTCTTAGTAAGGAAAGTTTGTTATTTAGTCGTCGATGTCTTATTCTTTTTCTTTTGTTTCTTTACTCTTTTCTTTCGTTGTTGTCCTTGGTGAGAGTTTACTCTTTTCTTTCTTTCCTTTCTTGTCATCTTTTTTCTTTTTTCTTTCTCTTTTCATTTTTTTCTTTCTTGCTTTCTTTCTATTCGGAATGTGCAGGTCCTATAGTCCTTATTTATTCCGATTTGTTTTTCCTCGAGATAGCTCGTTTCAACTCAAAAATTTCCAGGCCTGTATCCCTCAGAAACTACATTTCTCATCTAGGCCTAAAAAAAACTTCTGCCACGATCTATCTCAGGTACATCTTCACCCTACAATGGGTTATCAAGAAAAGAGAATGATATTTTTCTTCCTTCCCCCACTTCCAAAAAGAAGCCTTGACACTTTCTCCACCATAATAGCAGCAGCAAGCCCACTGTTTCAGCTAATCCAATGCCAATAAAAACAGCCCTGTTCATTTCTGACACCCTCCAGTTGGGCGAACCAAAAAAAAAAAAAATTACAGTCTGCTACTCTGTTGTTAGAATAGCAAACCGTTGGTTTTCTCTCGGGGAACGTGTCCTTTTTCAAAAAAAAGTATTACAATATGTACCAGGAAACTTTGTACTAGCTAAAGACTATCGCAATGGTAAAGAAAAATGGATTCAAGGATACTTTCTACGTCGTTCTGGGAATGATGACAGTTCTTTCTGGTTGATTTCTTGTCAAGAGGGGAAACAATAAACTCTAAGGCATACATTGAAATACCGACGAGGCTCAAAGCAACAATCTGACGAGTGAGACTCAACTTGCCAATTGATAATGTCCTTCTTCTGTATGACAGTGCTTGACCACACACAAACATCAGGACAAGAGAGATTACGGCACTCGGAGTGGACAACTTTACCGTATCCTCCATACTTTTCAGATTTAGCGCATTCTGATTATCATCTCTTCGGCTTCATGAAAGACAAGACGATTTAAGAGGTAAACATTATGCCAGTTACGAGAAAGCGAAATATGCAGTGATCAAGTGATTCCTAGAACTGTCAACAGAATTTTACAAGGCAGATACATGCTCTCGCTCGAAAGTAGAACATTGCTATTATGAGAAACGGTGACTATATTGAAAAGTAGGGATGTGATCCCTAGAGGAACAGGTTCATTTTGATGTATGATACATGTACCTGTGTCGGTAATTATTCCTGTACTAAAGAAAAAGATATAACTTTTTGACTCAACCCTCGGGTATATATATATATATATATATATATAAAGTTGGCGACATTTATCGAATGTTACCCGAAGGCTCTGTTTTAAATAGCTACCACACTGAGGTGTAAGGGAGGGTGCTACTCCATTTTCAGGATTGCTTCACTTTGCCCTTGATCCTTACCTTATAATGCTGAGTGTTATGCAAGGCGGCATCAAGTATCATTTTTGAGTCTTTGGTATGACTCGACCTAGGATTGAACCCCGGTCTCCTGGGCCATTGGCGAACACTCTATGCATAGGCGCCGGTCATGTATATATACGAGTATATATATATATATAATTATATATATATATATATATATATATATATATATATATATATAGATAGATAGATAGATAGATAGCTTCATAATAAAGATGATTATATATATGTTATCATTTTTATTATGAGGCTATACATACATATATATATATATGTATAATCATCTTTATTATGAAGCTATATATATATATATAATCATCTTTATTATGAAGCTATATATATACATAGTCATCTGTATTATGAAGCTATATATATATATATATATATATAATCATATTTATTATGAAGCTATATATATATACATAGTCATCTTTATTATGAAGCTATATATATATATACGAAGATCATTAAATAAGATTCCAGACTTTTTTCGTATGGGCACTTTTATCGATAGTACACACATGAAACTCTAGTCCCCTTCGAAGTAATCTCCTCCGGCGGCAATGCACTTGTTGTGCTGTTCCAACAACTTCTGGAAGGCCCCATGGAAGTCCTCTTGTGTGAGCGTGTCAATGACCTTTGTAACAGCCTCTTTCATCTCCTCAATTGTCTCATAACGACAGCCTCTGAGCTTAGGGAATAACCAAAAGTCACAGGGAGCAAGGCCTCGACTATAGGGAGGGTGTGGAACTGTCTTGATGCCCATCTTGGTCAAATAGTCTGTGACAAGGATGGAGTTGTGGACTGGTGTATTGTCCTGGTGGAAATGTCACTGACCCGATTTGAAGAGTGCTGGCTTCTTCCGACGGAATCTCTTTCTGAACTCCCTTAAAACCTCAACATAGTAACCCTAACCCTAACCCTTTGGCCAATCAACTCTGGTGTATTGACTTCCTTACTCCTCCCACACCTGGCTTCCTTGAATCTCTTATTCCCCTCAAAAATTCATGCTCGATTCATGCAAGATGGTCGAAAAGCAGTCTGAAGCAATCCATACGTTTCTGTGGTATTTTTTCCAAGTTTAAAACAGAATTTTATTGCATATCGTTCTTCCTCACGTCCAGGTTGCATTTTTTAAATTCACCAGCTATGACTATCAGGATTTAGTAGGGTTTATTCCAATTGCTGCTGTAGTGGTTGATTTGAAGCTGAAATCATAAAAATTGGTCAGTCATCTCATAAGATGTATATCAATAACATACTGAATATTCAAGAGTCTACGACAATTTTAAATGCCTGTACAAAAAAAGTCTGGAAACTTATTGAATGCACCACATATATATATAGTCATCATAAAACAGACAGATCTGTTTCGTTCGATCAGAACTCATCAGTGAGGCTAGACATACTAGCTTCCCGTAGCTGGGATCGAAACCCGGTTGACTCAAACGCCAACCCGAGACTCTATCCCTCATCCACGAGGAACTTGTAGCAGCGAATAAACGGTTATAAATCACAATTACTATTGTTTACATACATCCGCTTAACGGCTACCGAGAGCTCAATTCATATATGAATGATTTATTGATTTTTTTAATGGCATATCAACCTTTGTAGGTTATCTAATGCCAAAGCCATTCTCCGAGAAGAACAGTAGTGGTACTATTTAACCCATACCTAGGAGGATAAGGGGGTTCATACCTTTCCCAAGGGTATTTGCCCGAAAGTGAACGTAATAGCGCGACAGGAATTCGAACTCACTTACTACGATTCCGCAGTCCATCGCGTTAACCATTACACCACGAGGACACCACCTCTATATGAAGAGCCTTGCAATAAACCCTAATGGCAACGCGATTACTTCCTTCACAAAAGAACTCAACCCTACGGGGGTAGGGGTATATATATATATATATATATATATATATATAATCATCTTTATTATGAAGCTTTTTGTAATTTAGGAAGAATTACGTCAAAAAGTGTTACTGAAATCATTAAAACTGAGTATAACTAGAAAGACATTAATGAAACCTAACTAATTTAAATAAGGGATCTTGTTTCTTTATTGCACTAATTTGACTATATAAGGGAGTAAGTTACTTTTTTTTATCATACTAACTTTTAATGTTTTTAAATAACGCTTCTCGTCATAATTCTTCCTACATCACACACACACACACACACACACAATGACATGAGGACACCACCCGTTATTTATTGAATGACCCTGGTAATAAGCTTAGATTAGCAATAAACACAAAACGCGTTTGTTATTATTATTCACATACACATATTATGAATGCAAGTTCTCTCTCTCTCTCTCTCTCTCTCTCTCTCTCTCTCTCTCTCTCTCTCTCTCTTTCTTCTTTTTTTTTTTTTAGCAAGAACAAGGAACAATGATTTGCGGTGAAGTCATATCTTAAATGTATCAGGGGAAATACTTAAACATAGGACTCAGCGTTTTCCTATAAACAGAAGGAAGCAAGGCTGTTCGTTGTATGATTATTCGCACGTAGACAACTGTTCAATTTAAAGTCCAAAGGAAACATGTGTAAAATTAAAAGCAAATAAAGGATGACTTTGGCATTAAAATAACCCACAAAGGTTGATATGTCATTAAACAAAGAAATCAAACCAAACCGAACGAAACCAAAACTTGCCCAGTCGGCTAGGGCTGTAGAATACACCGACTGCACCTCTGCAGAAGGGTAGAACTCCCCCAACGATTATCCTGGTATGACACTAAACAATCTGATGGTGAGGCTCCAGTTATGCTGGAGTTTTGGGGAATGCAGAGCACCCCTTCATTGCCATCACTTCCAGGTCCACACTGGCCCGTAAAAGTAGCACCTGATAGGGCCCTATTTATAGGTCAAATAAAACTAAACTGGGTACTTATGTTAAACTGAATTGCTTGAAATAGATCTGCTTTTGACATTTAACTGTGTGTTAACAAAAACTATACTTATACTAAACTGAATTGTTTGAATTAGAACTGTTTGGCTAAACTGAATAGCTTGAAATAGAAACGTTTTTGACAAACTGTGGACTCAATGCTAAACTGAATTGTTTGAAATAGAACCGTTAATTTATATAAAATGGATTTGGCATTAAATAGCCAACAAAGGTTGATATGCCATAAAATCCAAACAACCAACCAACTACCAAACCAAAGCAATAATGGTATAATGTTATAAAATTTTTGGAGGCGTTCGTGAGGTAATTCTTAATGTCACAGGAAATGGACTCGGTGACTTGGGTTCATACCCAGGACGCGACTGTCCCTCCAGCTAAGGATAAATAGTAGGGCAGACTAGGCTTTTTAACCTCGGTATGACAACCAAATTTAAACCTGTGAAACTCCACAAAAATGACCTTGTGTCACATCCTGTTCGTGCGAAGAGGTTAGGTAAATATATAGAATAGTCATTTATTTGTCAGTCAGATTATAAGTGGGAGCATAATTCAGAGTGTCCTGGGATAGGACACTGAACCGCATCTGGTAGTTAGAGTTCAGTTTTGTATGTATTTACCCAACCCCTCTACCACTGTCAGGATGTGACACAAGGTTCGTTAAGCAGATTAAAGCTGGTTTGAATTCAATTTTCCTTCTCCTAGACTGGTTGCCTTACCTAGTCTGCTCTATTATTTATTCATAGCAGGGAGATGGATTCATGGCTTTTCCAAGGGTATCAGCGGGAAGTGAATCGTAGTTTTGTCACTGATTTGATTTGACGATAACCATTATGTGCATTCATGTTCTGGAGAATGGGAATCACTTCTTCATGGCCATTACTCCCAGGTTCACTCTCACCCGGTGTGGTTGTACCTTTTAGGGTCATATGAATGAGTCAAATATATCCCTGTGCCGATTGTTTGTATTAGACAGGAATACTTGATAACATATAACCGTGTGCAAAAAATAAAACTCTTTAAAAAAAACTGTCTCTGGGATATGATTCTAAACCATCTAATAGTGAGGCTTCAGTCCAGGAGCTTTGAAGAATGTAGAGTAGCCATTTATTGCCATTACTCCCAGGTCCACTCTGACCCTTATTAGTAGTACTTGTTAGCGTCCCGTCTAAGCGTCAAATAGAACTGTTTAAGCATTTAACTGTGTGCAAACAAATGACTGATATTAAATTGAATTATGTTACATTGCAATACTTAAAACCATTTGACTGTGAGTGAATAAAAAGATTAGTGCTAGATAGCAATATTTAAAACTATTGTTTTATCTGTGCAACAAATGATTAATGCGGGATAGAATTATGTTTGGTCGGAATACTTGGAACCATTTAACTATGTGCAAACAAATTAGCTCTGGCTTGTTTAAAATGTTACCTACAAACTATTAGTTTACAAATCATATATCACAAAATAACAGCTGTACGGTCACTTACCACCCATCTCACAAACCATCCAAGTAAGACGAACAAGACATGCAGTACATTACTGGAAAAGCAAGGACGAACTCATAAGTGACGTTTTCTATGGATATCTACACATGGACGGGCATTGCTGTAGAATACACTGACTGCACCTCTGCAATGGAGTAAGACCCCCAATGAGTGTCCCGGATATGACACTAAACAATCTGATGTTGAGGTTCGAGTAATGCTGGAGCTTTGGGGGATACGGAGTACTCCTTCATTGCCATCGCTCCAAGGTCCACTCTGACCCGGAGTGGTAGCACCTGATAGGGTCCTATCTATGGGTCAAATATAACTAAACTGCGTACTTATGCTAAACTGAATTGCTTGAAATGGAATTGTTTTGACATGTAAATTACGTACTTATGCTAAACTAAATTGCTTGAAATAGAACTGTTTTTACATTGAAACAGTACTACGCAAATCTGAATTGTTTGAAATAGAACTGTTTTGTCATTTAACTCTGTGTAAACAAAAACTATACTTATACTAAACTAAATTGTTTTAATTAGAACTTTTTGACAAAACTAAATTGCTTGAAATAGAAATGTTTTTTTGAAAATTAATCTGTGTACTTTTGGCCCAGCGGTTAGAGTGTTCGCCAATGGCCCGGGAGACCTGGGTTCAATCCCAGGTCGAGTCATACCAAAGACTTTAAAAATGGAACTTGATAGCACCTTGCTTAACACTCAGCATTATAAGGTACGGTTCAAGGGTAAAGTGGAGCAATCCAGGGAATGGAGTAGCGCCCTCCCCTACACCTTGGTGTAGTAGCTATCGAAAAGGGAGCCTTCGGGTCACCCTCGACTATGGTCGCTAACTTTACTTTACTTTACTTATGCTAAACCGAATTATTTGAAATAGAACTGTTTATTTAAAAACGGATTTGGCATTAAATAACCTACATAAAACACAAACAAACAGACAAACAAACATAGTCGTGCCAGTGTTGGCCGATAAACAGGAACCTATCTACATCAGTTCTATACGGACACAAGATGTAGTCTGAAAAACCTGTTGGGAGCGATGGATGATAGGAATAGATGGAGACAGAGAGGAGAGAGAGAGAGAGAGAGTAAGAGAAAACCGTGCTATCAGCGCAACTTGATGATTTCATATATAACTGGGTTTGGCATTAAATGACGTACAAAGGTTAATATGACATGAAACGTAAGCAAAACCTTTTTTTAAAAATACTCAGAAATGTATGTACAAATATGTACAATATTCCTGATTCCTCAACTTCTTGGCATAGAATAACCCGGATGGGTTGATGTGCCGTTAAAATCAATCAATCTATCAAAATATCTTCGATAATTTAGAAAAGAGTCATTATCATTTTTCGTCTTGTTCGGACAACTGATATACTTCTTATTACTAGTTATCCCGTTTTCAAGTACACACTGTGGACAGTACGGATCTGGTCGGGTGTGTCTTGTTTCTGGTAACGTTTGATGGTCAAGGCTGCCCAGCATTCGCGTCACGTGGCCAAGGCTGGCATACTCTTCGAGCCTCAGGGGGCCGTCCCCCCAGGTTCCAACCCTCCTCGGAGTGGCTAGGTTTATCACCTGGCACCCGAAGCACCCCTTTTTAAGGGAACGCCGACAGGTCCCATGGCATTTTGGAGAATGCCAGACATGTCTGGGTTACGGTCCTTTGCCAGGATCCACCTTTAAAAAAAGCCCTTGTGCCATCATTGCTCGTTAGGTGGACGTGCAATAAATACCTACTGATATAGTTCTCTTCTCTCAAGATATTTTCTGTAATTTGGAAATGAGTAATCATTCCTCGTGTTGTTTTAACTATTATTATAGTGCTTTTCCCTCAAGATATTTTCTGTAATTTAGAAAAGTCATTCGTGTTTTTCGGATTTTTAGAACAGTGTTATTATCATTCTTCGTGTTGTTCGGACTATTGATATAGTGCTTTTCCCTCAAGATATTTTCTGTAATTTAGAAAAGTGTTATTATCATTCTTTCTGTTTTTTGGACTGTTTGTCTAATTCATTTCACTCAAAATATCTTCTGAAATTTAGAAAAGAGTTTTTATCATTCTTCATGTTATTCGGACTATTGATGTAACTCTGTAATGGACTGTGGCCCCGAAGTAAGCGAGTTCGAACACAAGTCGCTCTATTACACTCACTTTATGACTAAAACTATTGGGAAAGGTATTAACCCTCTCTACCCCCATCTTTGGGTTACATAATATCACTGCTGTTCTACGAGGATGGCTTTGGCATTAGACTAACCCACGAAGGTTGATATGCTATTCAACAAAGAACCCAAACCTAACCTGACCGAATTCTTTTTCCTCGAGATATCTTCTGCAATATTAGAAAAGAGATATTATTCTTCGTAATTTTAGGACTACTGAGCCCTTTTTATTAAGATACATTCCGTAATTTGAATTATCGTCATTATTCCAAGAATCATTCCAACAACTGATTTAATTTTAATTTGATACTTCCTGTAATTCGGGGAAAGAAAAAGGTTACTCTCCTTCCAAGCTTTTGAACTAGTGAAATTGAAATTTTTAACAGAGAAGGCATTTAAACTCTTAATCAGAAAAGTACATTATCCAACGGAAGAAATGCCTCCACTCTGTACCACAATATGTGATCCGCTTTTTCAAAGATAAGAAGAGTACATATTATCAAGTAACTTTTCAATTGCAAAATGAACTAATAATTTGTTTTACGTTTATTTTGTTCTACTATAAAATGAACAGACTGATATTGATGTATATGAAATAGAAGAAAGAAGTGGAATGTGGCTCATGTGTGTGGATATAAGTAAAAGCGGCCGTAGTCGAGGGCGATTCGAAGGCTTCATTTTCAATTGCTACTATACCGAGAAGAGGAGAATACTCCTTTCCCTAGATTCCTCCACTTTACCCTTGTTACGTACCTTATAATACTGAGGGTTAAACAAGGAGGTATCAAGTACCATTTTAGGGGGTCTTTTGTATGACTCGACCTGGGATTGAATCCTGTTCGCCCGAACCATTGAAGAACACTCTATCCACTATACCTATGGCCCGGTTATTATATATATATATATATATATATATATATATATATATATATATATATATATATGTGTGTGTGTGTGTGTGTGTGTGTGTGTGTGTGTGTGTGTGTGAAGAAAGATTCAGAATGAGATAGATATGAGTAGACTGATATATAAATAGTTAATAAGATATGAACAGACTGATATATATATATATATATATATATATATATATATATATATATATATATATATATATATATATATATATATAAAGTATAAGAAAGAAAGAAGCGGAACGTAGTATATATATATATACAAGAGCGTAAGTGGAAAGAAAGATGCAGAATGAGATAGATATGAACAGAATAAAATTTGATGGATTGATTTTAAGGCCATGTCTATTCGTCTGGGGTTATTTTAAGTCTTGAGGTTAGGGAATCGTGTTCATTGTGCGTTCCCTTATATATTTTTTGTGTAATTGTTTTTTAAGGGTATTTCTGCATACGGCTCTCTCGAATGTGAATAATTTTTAAGTAGATCTATTTGACCCATTGATAAGACTTTTACGGGTACGACTAATCCTGGTCAGTGTTGACCGGGGAGTTATGGTAAGGAAGGGTGACTCTGCACTTCCAAGATCTCTAGAACTGGAGCCTTACTTCCCGATTCCGTTTAATATCAAGCCCAGGACACCCCTTGGGTGGGGGTTACCCCTCTGCAAAGGATACTGTCAGTATATTTTAAGCCCTTTGGATATATTGAGATAGATGAGAATAGACTGATACAGCTAATTTTTCTTGGTAATCCACGTTAGAGGGGACGAATTTTAATTTCAATAATAAAATAATAATTTCAATATATTCAATTGGAAACTCTGTATATTTTCCTAAATAAAATTATATACATGTATAATTTCGAAAATCTTGTGCGAGTACACCAGTCCGATGGGTACAAATTTAAAGTGTTGTTTGCAGGTTCGGACCCTTCTCCAACCCCCACTTCAAAAAAATATTCAGTCTATTTGTGTGTATAGTTGGTTAAACTGTAGTGGGTGGATGTACCAAATAAAATATTTTTTCAAGCAAGATATTAAATGAATTGACTGTAATAGTGCGACTGGAGGTGCCCGTGGTGTAATGGTTATCGTCGTAGAAATGGACACGGCGACACGAGTTCAAATCCTGGACGAGACTGATTGCATTTCATATAGCACTAATACCCTTGGGAAAGGTATGAATCCAAATATTCTCCCTCCATCTATGGGTAAATAGTAGGGCATACTGGGTTCTTCAGCCTTGATGAGGCAACTAGTCTAGGAGTAGGAAAACTCTGAATTGAAACCTGTTAAACTCCGCTGAAAAAAAATGACCTTGTGTCGTATCCTACCTGAACGGAGGGGTTGGGTAAATGCGGTAATAGCGCGACTGGAGTTCGAACTCTCTGATAAAATTCCTTTAAGACGCCCTGGGTGATTACTGTCATTTTAAAAAAGATATTTCAAATGAGTAAGCTACTAAATGCGCTGATATAGTTGCGTATTTATTTCCGGGGACGTCGGATGATATTCGAGTGGAAGGAAAAATCAGGTTTTCAGATGCTGATTTTCAAAGCCGTCCACACCAAGAAGACCGGTACACACAATCTTCTATTTTCCCCCCATTTTCCCCGATGACTTTAAAATCTAAACCACAAAAGAATTTTTTTTAAATCATACCGCTATCTCAGCTGGAGCTGTAGAATATGCCCACTGCATCTCTGCTGAGGAGTAAAAATCTTTCTAAAACGAGTGTCTCAAGTATGACACTAAAGCATGTGATGGTGAGGTTCCAGTTCGGGAACTTTGGGGAATGTGGAGTACGCCTTCATTGCTATTCCTTCCAGGTCCACCTTACCCGTTAGGGTCTCATATATGGGTCAAATAGAACTGTTCGAACAAATAATTAATACTATTAGCTGCGTGTAGCAAATGATTAATATTAGATTAGATAGAAGTAATTAAGTAGAACTGCTAATGTTGAATAGTTAATCTTGAAACATCTGTGCTAACTACTTACTTGTAAATCATATATATAAAATCAGTGGTTATCGTCGTAGGAAATGGACACGGTGACACGAGTTCAAACCCTGGAAGAGACTGATTGCATTTCACATAGCACTAATACCCTTGGGAAAGGTATGAATCCAATTATTCTCCCTAGGTTCTTCAGCCTTGGTGAGGCAACTAGTCTAGAAGGAAAACTCTGATTTCCAACCTGTTAAACTCCGCTTAAAAATGGATCTTGTGTCATATCCTGCCCGAGCGGAGGGGTTGGTAAATATATATATATATATATATATAAAATCAGGATTTATCATTGGATAACCATTAAGGGTTGATGTGTTATTAAACTAAATAGCCTAAAATAAAGTTAAGTTTGCGACTTTAGTCGAGGGTGACCCGAAGGCTCCCTTTTCAATAGCTGCTACACCGAGGTTTCGGGGAAGACGCTACTCCATTCCCTGGATTACTCCGCTTTACCCTTGATTCTTACCTTATAATGCTGAGTGTTAAGCAAAGCGGCATCAAGTACCATTTTTTGAGTCTTTGGTATGACTCGACCTGGGATTGAAACCTGGTCTTCCGGACGATTGGCGAACACATTACTCGTTAGGCCAATATCCCGGTAACTTTCCAAATAGCCTAACCTAACCTAAAAACTCATAAATTCGAATGCCGATTTTCAACGTAAAAGGTGTCTTGGGTATGAATCTAAACTGTACCTTATGGTGAGGCTCCAGTTCTGAAGATCACGAGTGTGTTGAGTTCACCTTCATTGCCATTACTCCTAGTTCCACTCTGACCTGGAGTAGTAGTACCTGTTACGGTCCTATTTATGGGTCAAATAGATCTGTTAAAAAAATATTCGTATTCGATAGGACCTTTCGCAAAAAATATCATCTCATTAGAAATATTACACAAAAAAACGTAACTATAAACGTTAAATGAATGTAGTTCGCCAACTTCTCGGCGTAAAATACCCCTATACTAGTTGGCATGCAGTTAAAATCAATCATAAAATCAACCATAATTCCATTTGATTGCCTAGTCGGCTGGGGCTGTAGAATACACCGACTGCATCTCTGCAGAGGGGAAAAACTACCCCAATGAGTGTCCTGGATATGACACTAAACAATCTGAAATGTTTAAAGTAGAACTGTTTTGATATTTAACTGTGTGTAAACAATAAACTGTACTTATGCTAAATTGAATTGTTTGAAACTTTTATCTAAAATGACTTAATTCGGCGTTAAATGACCCGAAAAGGGTTCAAACACCGTAAAACAATATAACCAACCAACCATTTGGCCTAGTGAAGCTAAAATAAGTTAAATATCAGAGGCATTTTTTAAAAAAATCAAAAAATCAAAGCAAACTAGGAAATTATCATTTACTTCAAAGATCGGTGCAACACAATCTTACTGTCCACATTCTGATATATACCCATACTATGTAAAACCTAGGAAATATACAACCCAGTTATGTAGAATACGCCCACTCTGCAGAGGAGTAAGACCCCCCCCATCCCAAGAAGTATCCTGGATATGACACGAAACAATCTGAAGTGAGGTTCGTGTCTTGGAGCCTAAAAGAATGAGAAGTACTCCAAAATTTCCATTACTTCCAGCTCCACTCTGATCCGGAGGGGTCGTACCTGTTAGGATCCTGTGAATAGATCAAATAGAAGTAGTGTCCTTGGTATGAGAGTAAACTGCATTTGATAATGAGGCTCGAGTGTTGGTACTTTGGAAAATGTAGAGTACCCCTTCATTGCAATTACTCCCAATTCCACTCTGATTCGGAGGGGTAGTACCTGTTAGGATCCTATGAATAGATCAAATAGAAGTAGTGTCCTTGGTATGAGAGTAAACTGCATTTGATAATGAGGCCCGAGTGTTGGTGCTTTGGAAAATGTAGAGTACACCTTCATTTGCAATTACTCCCAAGTCCCCTCTGATTAGGAGGGGTAGTTCCTGTTAGAGTTCAATCTGTGGGTCAAGTTCAACTATTTATGCATTTAACTGTGTGAAAACAAATGACTGATGCTAAATTGAATTGTTAGTGTTACATAGCAATACGTAAAAACCATTTAACTGAGTACAAATATGACTATTAGTGTTAGATAGCAGCATTTGAAACTATTTAACTGTGTGCAAACTGATACAAAACTGCATCTGATAGTAAAGCTCCAGGTGTGAAGCTTGAGGGAGTGTGGAGTACCGCGTCATTGCCATTACTCCCAAGTCCACTCTAACTGAGAGTACCAGTTAGGATCTCATCTACAGCTCAAATAGAAATATGTGGTCATTTTCTAAACTTGAAACTATTTGACTGTGCACAAACAAATTACCGATGTTAAATTGAATTATTAGTATTTCAGAGCAGATCTTGAAACCATTTGACTGTGTGCAAATAAAACTACCAGTGTTTGAAAGCAATACTTAAAACCATTTAAGTGTTTGCAAATAAATATGTTCTGGCTTCTTTAGAAATAATGTTACCAACAAACTATTCATTGACAAATAATGTATGTATGCATGTATGTATGTATGTATGTATGTATGTATGTATGTATGTATGTATAAAGAGAATTTGACATTAAATAACCCACAAAGGTTGATATGCCATTAAACACAACCAACTAGCTTGGAAATATGTATGGACTATACAGATAATTTCCAAAATTTTACGAATTTCTCTTCCTTATGGAAATAAGGTATATATTGCAAAAATTCTCATTATAACGGCACTTCTCTTAGAGCAGAATATTAAGATGCTCTTAGAAAATAAAACAATTTCCAGTCCAAATTGCAAGTGAACGATCCCTTGGGTGGGGGGGGATACCCGCTGAACGTCATTTCTGATTTTTTTCAGTTTTCAGATCCATCCATTATTCTTTACGAAGAATATGCTAAGATAGACTAATTGATTTTAACGGTATGTCAACCGGTCTAGGGTTATTTTATTCCTAGAAGTTAGATAATCGCGTTCAGTCGACGTTGATATCAACATTTTTTGATCAGATACAGAAGACCGCTTCATTTTTGAGGTGAGGGGCTTGTCCCCTCTGCAGGGAATACAGTCAGAATATTTTAAGCCTCACCGATAGTGTTAATATCAAATTTTAGGACGTGGAGGTCATGAAAAGAACTATGATGCTTCAGCTTCACACCATGTCAGGAAGGAAATTTTAAAGGTGCTTCAGCCAATAAAAAACACGCTGGAATAAGTACTCAATGCCAAGGAGACTATTTAAAAAAAAAACTGTTTTCATAACATAAAAACTACAGCGTAAGTCTCGATTCTTTTTGAACACAGGTCGTATTTTGGAGAAAATTAACGTTTCATTAGTGGTTCATTTCTGTCTTGGTAAATACAACTTCAATCTCGATACTTTTTGAACACAGCTCGTTTGCCTGAGTCTGATCGCCGTATAATGGAGTCAGGTTGCTTATATGAGTTATTGCTAAATTCTTTTCAATAGTTTGCGAGATTTGCACATTAATGACCTTATTTAAACATATATATTGGTGATTTGTAATCAAGAGTTAAAAAAGACCATTTTTTTATGCCAGTCTGGTGACTACCCCAGGAAGTCCCCTATCCAGACACTTGACTCAAGGATAAAATGACAGTTTCTTTTATCAGATGGTCTTAAACTCAACCCCCCAAATCAATTTGTGACGTTTTTAATTCAATATTCTTGGTAATATTTTTTACTTTAGAGACTTTCTGATATGCATACAGATAAGAGGAAACTCAAATTTGCAGGTCTGAGAGTTAGGCTTTCTCACGCCGTTCGTTTGTGTGGGTGTACAGAACAGGTGAGACGGAATAGAGATAAAACTATTGATTTTAACGGTATGTCAACCCGTTTAGGGTTATTTTATGCCTAGGTATTTGGAAATAGCATTCATCGTACGTTTATATTTACATTTTTTGTATTATATCTAGAACATTTTTTTTTTTGCATACACAGTTATATCGTATCAAGTATTCTTATCTAATACAAATAATTTGCAAGCAATTATATGGTTTCTAGTATTTCTGTCTAATAGAAATAATTATATGGTTTCTAGTACTCATTTCTATTGAATAATAATCATTTGTTTGCACTGTTATACGGTTTTCAAGAAAGTAATAATCCTTAGTAAACAATTATATCTTCAAGTAACTATTCTTAATACAAATAATTTACTGTTATTTATAAAGTATTCCTATCTAATACAAATGATTTGCTTACAGTTGATTGTCTTCAAGTATTCCTATCTAATACTAATTATTATTGGTTTCAATTAATTATTTCGATTTAATAATAGTCATTTGTTTCCACACAATCATATTGTTTCAAGTAACAAATAAAAATAATCTTTAGTAAACAATTATATCTTCAAGTAACTATTCTTATAACAAATAATTTGCAGCTATATATAAAGTATTCCTATCTAATGCAAATAATTTGCACAGATTTGTATGATTACAAAATAGTTGTAAAGTAACCATTCAGTTAATATGGAATAAAAAGTTCTAAGTATTCATTTAGACAAAACTTAGTTAATTCTCGACCAAGAATTTTTCTATCTCGGAAAATAAAATTTGAATGACAGCGGAAATATATCTTTGTCCAAATTTCTAAGATAAAGTTTGATAATTTTTACCTTTTACAGTATTCGGACTATTGTCTTCATCTTCACTGTTTTAATCACAACTTTTCGGTTGATGCATCCTACGGCTTTCTTCGGGTGTTTCATGTCATAATTTGGTTGAAAAGTGCTTCTAAGTGAAATTATCCAAAGGTTGCATGTTCAATCCTAACTACAGGTAAGGTAACAAGGAATACTGACTGTCGCTTAATACTTGTACCTGGTCATGATTAACGGAATTAGAACACTCTAGCCCATGGATTAAATAAAGAGTTCAGTTCTAAGTTCTGGGTGGGCTCACGAGTTCGACGTGAAACACCTGAAGAAGGCCGAAGGACGCATTGGCCGAAACGTTGTGAATATAACAATGAAGATGAAGACAATAGTTCGAACACTCTAAATGATAAAAAGCAAATATAAACGTATATTCATAGTATTTTAGACCAGTTAATACAGACGTGTGAGTTCAATTCTTACTAGGACTTTCATATTTTCAGCCTTGTGCCAAATTTAATGTATACTAGTTTTTTTTTGTTTTTTTTGGGGGGGGGGTAACATCGTTTCAGCGTAATGATTGTATTTAGTCCACCGCTCCACGCGAGCAGGATGCGACACAAGGCTAATTTATAGTGGGATACAATTGGTTTAAATTCAGAATTTTCCTTCTACATAGATTTCTATTCCAAGGTTAAAGAGCCCAATCTACCCTACTATTTACTCATAACTGGAGGGAAAGTAGTAGAATTCATACCTTTCACAATAGTAATAATAACGCAATGTAAACTGCTAATAGCTACGACCATAATTTAAACGCTGTTCGCCATGTCTATTAACGACCATAAGTTTTTGTTGGTTTTTTTTCGAACTGTTTGGCCCCATTCTCACTCATTCGAGGAATTATATCAGTGGGAGTCGAGTGAAATGTAAAAATATGCAGAAACAAGGGGAACGGCTGCTGAACGAGATTATCAAATGACGGTAGCAGTGCGAAATTTGTTTCTAGGTTGACTAGCAAAAATTCAATCGAAAAAGAAAAAAGGTAAAATTGGGAAGAAAACAGTAATAACGGGAAAAAAACACAGGGAATAGTAGACATTCACTGTGCCTACCTTGGCAGCCGGCCAGAAGTATTTTGCTCCCAGTGAGAATCAAAATCACAAACAATAGTCTGCTAGCTTAACCGAAGGTACATATGACCCAAAATGCAATTTCCTAAACTTAGTTTGATTTGGCACTATACCAAAAGTAATTCTATCTATATGTTTTTTTTTTGTTTTTTTTGTTTTGTTTTTCTTTAAACTTTATCGTATCTGATGAGAACTTGTAATACTCATCCTTTCATTCTATCGTCATCTCAGTCGGCTGAGACTATAGAATACACTGACTGATTCTCAGCAGAGGGTAAAGACCCCCACCCCAACGAGTATCCTGTATATGACACAATACAATATGAGGTTCCAGTAATGCATGGAATTTGGAGAATGCGGGGTAACCCTTCATTGCCACCGTTCCCAGGTCAACTCTGACCCGGAGTGGCAGCAGCTGATGAGATCCTATCAATGGGTCAAAAAGAACTAACGTTTAGACTGACTGCAAACAAATGACTTATGCTAACTTAAATTGTTAGAAATAGAACTGTTTGATCATTTACTTATATATAAACAAATGACTAATGTTTAATTGAATTGTTATTGATACACAGCAATACTTGGAACCATTTAACTTTGTTGTCTTATATAGAATTGAATTGTTAGAAATAAAACTGTTTGAGCATTTAAAAGTGTGTAGCTGCAAAATAAGTTTACAAATCATATATTTAATGTATATATAAAAACGAGATTTGGCATGAAAAAACCAATAATGGTTGATGTGCCATAAAACCAAACCAAATCTCAACCAAACTTGTATGGGAGGGATCTTACCTCTTTGCAGAAGTGCAGTTTGCATATTCTACAGCTAAGCTGACCGGGCCAATCTTAGTATTTTGCACAAGACTATCGAAGTAGATCTGGAAATAAAAGAAAAGCAATACTTGAAACAATTTAACTGTGTGCAAACAAATGATTTATAGTAAATAGAAATATTCACGTTAGATAGAAATACGTGAAACTATTGACAAATCATATATATTTGATATATAAATGAAAAAAAATGCCATTTGATTAGCCTCAAAACAAATATTTCCGTGAGGAAAAAATAATCTTTGCTAAAAATCAGTCCCAAATAATGGAGAGTTCACATTTAGGGGAAAAAAATTCTGAAAAAAAAAATCATTTTTAATTTCCTTCATGGCCCTCGTAGATAGATAGATTCCCCTTATTTATTGAATGACCCGGCCAGCTAGCTAGCTAGATAGATAGATATATAGATTCTCTTTATTTACAGAATGACCCTCGTATATCAACTAATTCTGACCTTATTGCCTGATAAGTGAGAAAAATATTCATTTTTTTTTTTGCTTGCTGTGTCATTGAAGCAACTGAAAAGCTAGTTCATTCAAAAGTGGCAAAGACATAGCTCACCAACAAAAAAATTTACCACTAGGCTATACCTCTGTGAGAACTCAAGACTCTATTAAAGACTTACAGTTACCCATGCTGCAGGTCTCCCCTCTTCAAAATTGTTATCTAAAAGAAATGTTCATCAAGAATTAGCTTGACACGACAACAATTTCTATGACAGTTATTATGTCACCCATTCATCTCTCTCTCTCTCTCTTTCTCTCTCTCTCTCGCTCTCTTTCTCTCTCTCAGATAGATAGATAGATCGTGTGTATATGTAAATATATATAGAGAGAGATAGTGTGTGTGTGTGTGTGTGTGTGTGTGTGTGTGTGTGTGTGTGTGTGTGTGTGTGTGTGTACGCACACACAGATAGATAAATATAGATAGGTAGATAATATACATATGATAGAAATATGTCAAAAGTTGGATAAATCAAACACTTAACTCCGATTTAGTTGCGTAATATTTCGTTCTTTTTATTTCAAACGCGATATCTAAAATCGAAAAAGTTCTTTGGAATAAAAAGAACGAAATATCAAACATCTAAATCGGAGTTAAGTGTTTGATTTATCCAACTCAATCTATCATTTCAATATATATATATATATATATATATATATGAATGAGGTGCCCATGGAGTAATTATTATTGTCGTTAAAAATGGACACGGCAAACTGGATTCGAAACCTGGACGAGGCTGTTTCTATTTTGCATAGCGCTAATAACTTTGAGAAAGGCATGAATCCAAGCATTTTCCCTCCAACTTTGAGCGAATAGTAGGTCAGACTGTACTCTTTAACGTTGGCATGGTAGTCGGTCGAGAAGGAAAACTCTAAATTCAGACCTGTTAAATTCTGTTTTAAAAATTGAACTTATGTCGTGTCCTGCTCGGACAGAGGGGTAGGCAAATACATACATATATTGATTGATAGTATAGATATATGTATGGATTATATACATATATACGTGTGTGTGTGTGTGTTGATAGATTGGTTGGTTTTGGTTTGTATTTATGGCATATCAACCACTGTATGTTATTTAATGCTAAATCCATTTTTTTACATATAAATAGTTCTATTTCCAACAATTCTGTTTAGCATAAGTAGACGGTTTAGTTCTATTTGACTCATAGATAGGATGCTATCCGGTGCAACCACTCTGGGCCAGAGTGGACGTGGAAGCGATGACAGTAAAGGAGTACTCCGCATTCCCCAAAGCTCCAGCATTACTGAAGCCTCACCATCAGATTGTTTAGTGTCATATCTTGGACACTTGTTGGAGAAGTCTTTCCCCTCTGCAGGAATGCAGTCGGTGTATTCTATATCCCAACCGATTGGGCCCTGTATTAATTGAGTGTATACGTATAGTGATTTTATATATATATATATATATATATATATATATATATATATATATATACTTATTGATCGTAAATATATATATATATATATATATATATATATATATATATATATATATATACTCTCGCGCACATGTACACTTCTATATACGTGCATTCTTCTGCCCATGCAGATTTCCTCAGTTCAATTCTATCTGCTTGTTGTCTGTCTATTGTTCTTATTGTATTCAAATCATTTTCCTCTTCCCAAATGTCAGCTGAATTAACGTCTCCTTACGTCAATTTAATAAAACACCAGACCTTCTTTCGGGAATTATCTCCTTTCTTCTGTCATTTATTTAAAAAAAATTTTAAAGGGGGTCATTCAATATAGTTTTATTTGCTTTGCTATTGCTTTATTTGTTTTAAAATAGTTTTAAATCCACTCAAACCTGAATTCACTTGTTGCTTCATATTACTGTCTTGTTTTTCGTGGTTGTTTTGTTGTTTTGTTTTGTTTGTATTATTTAATCTACAGGATTCCTGAAGTAGTTTAAAGGGGAAAAAGGCAGATTTTGTTTATTAAGGAAAACAACAAAGCAATGAATGACAATGGAGAAAAGGTCATATATTAAATCAAGAAAGAAAAACAGAGAGAAAAAGGAGAAATTAAAGAAAGAAGTAAAAAGAAAGAAGGAAGTAGTAAATGGGAGAATAGAAAGAAAGAGAGAATAAAGTAAAACATCGAAATAAAGAAAGAAATTTATGGAAGAACAGAAAAAAATAAAGGTTTAGAAAGAAAGAAAGAAAGAAAGAAAGAAGCAGGAACGAAAAAGAATAAAGTAAGAGAAAAAAAATGCAAGAACGAAAAAGGCAAAAACGAAAAAGAAGGAATAGAATAGAAAGAAAAATGAAAGAAAAGACAAGAACGAAAAAGAAGAATTCAGCAAGAAAGAAATAACAAATATTGTAAGATAATAGAAAAGAAAATAAGAAAGGAATTTAGAAAGAAAAATAAAGAAAGTAAGAGGGTAAAAGGAATGAAATTTAAGAGAAAGAAGAAAAGAAAGAAAAAGACAAGAACGAAATAGAAAATGGTTTAGGAGAATAGAAATAAAAAAAAAACAAGTAAAAGAAAAGAAGAAAAAAATATTCTAGATTAATTGAAAAGACTGAACGAAAGAAAGATAAAAGAAAAGAACTAAAAGAAAAAAGAATTAACAAGGAAAAGAGAGAGAAAGAAATTTAAAATAAGAAAAAGAGAAAAGAAATATATATCTTTTTTTTAATTTTTAATTAGAGGTAAAGTAAAAGTTAGCGACCATAGTCGAGGGTGACCCGAAGGCTCCCTTTTCGATAGCTACTACACCAAGGTGTAGGGGAGGGCGCTACTCCATTCCCTGGATTGCTCCACTTTACCCTTGAACCGTACCTTATAATGCTGAGTGTTAAGCAAGGTGGTATCAAGTTCCATTTTTAAAGTCTTTGGTATGACTCGACCTGGGATTGAACCCAGGTCTCCCGGGCCATTGGCGAACACTCTAACCGCTGGGAATTAATTTATAAAAGAGAAAAGAAACTTGTGGAAAATAAAAAATAAAAAAGAAGGAAGTTTTCCCATGAAAAAGCCAAAAGGAATGAAAAAAAAAAGAGAATTCAGTTGAAAATTGCGGTGATGAAATGGAAAATGAAAGGCGAAATAAAATAAAGGACTAGAAGGAATTCATTTTTAACCGAACTATTACATAAAACGGGTTTGATTTTAATGGCATATCAACATTGGTGGGTTAATAAATTCCAAAGCCATTCTTGTAGAAGAATAGTTGTGATACTATTTAATTCATAGCTGGAAAGACAAGGAGATTCATATCTTTCCAAAAGTTTTTAGTCCGAAAATGAACGTAATAAAAGTGACCAGAGTTCGAATTTGCTTACTATGATGTTGCAGTCCTGCACGTTAGCCAATACAACATTAGAACCCCCACCCTAAATATCATCAGGGAATCTTTCACTCCTTCCTAAAAAGAAGCATCAATAACATCACGGACAGCTGTTAACTATGAAATGAAAATTAGAATCTTTCACCACTTCCTAAACAGAAGCATCAATAGCATCATGGACGGCTGTTAACTATGAAATGAAAATTAGAATCTTTCACCACTTCCTAAACAGAAGCATCAATAGCATCATGGACGGCTGTTAACTATGAAATGATAATTAGAATCTTTCACTCCTTCCTAAACAGAAGCATCAATAGCATCATGGACGGCTGTTAACTATGAAACGATAATAAGAATCTTTCACTCCTTCCTTAACAGAAGCATCAATAGCATCAGGGACAGCTGTTAACTATGAAATGATAATTAGAATCTTTTACTCCTTCCTAAACAGAAGCATCAATACTATCATGGACGGTTGTTAACTATGAAATTATAACTAGAATCTTTCACTCCTTCCTAAACAGATGCATCCATAGCATCATGGACGGCTGTTACCTATGAAACGATAATAAGAATCTTTCACCCCTTCCTAAACAGAAGCATCAATAGCATCATGGACGGCTGTTAACTATGAAATGATAATTAGAATCTTTCACTCCTTCCTAAACAGAAGCATCAATAGCATCATGGACGGCTGTTAACTATGAAATGATAATTAGAATCTTACACTCCTTCTTAAACAGAAGCATCAATAGCATCATGGACAGCTGTTAACTATGAAATGATACTTAGAATCTTTCACTCCTTCCTAAACAGAAGCATCAATAGCATCAGGGACAGCTGTTAACTATGAAATGATAATTAGAATCTTTTACTCCTTCCTAAACAGAAGCATCAATACTATCATGGACGGTTGTTAACTATGAAATTATAACTAGAATCTTTCACTCCTTTCTAAACAGATGCATCCATAGCATCATGGACGGCTGTTACCTATGAAACGATAATAAGAATCTTTCACTCCTTCCTTAACAGAAGCATCAGTAGCATCATGGACGGTAGTTAACTATGAAATGATACTTAGAATCTTTCACTCCTTCCTAAACAGAAGCATCAATACCATCATGGACGGTAGTTAACTATGAAATGAGAATTAGAATCTTTCACTCCTTCCTAAATAGAAGCATCAATAGCATCATGGACAGCTGTTAACTATGAAATGATAATTAGAACAGAAGCATCAGTAGCATCATGGGCGGTTGTTAACTATAAAATGATAATTAAAATCTTTCACTCCTTCCTAAACAGAAGCATCAATACCATCATGGACGGCTGTTAACTATAAAATGATAATTAGAATCTTTCACTCCTTCCTAAATAGAAGCATCTATATCATCATGGACAGCTGTTAATAATGAAATTTAAATTAAAATCATCCGGAAAGTGTATGTTACTACGATAACGCAGGCCAGCACTTCAGTCCTCACATAAAACTGAAAGGAAAATAGTAAATGAAGTTCAATACTTTACATAAAATGCCGAAGAATATACAAAAAATATACAAAAAATATATAAATAAGTAAAGTAAAGGTTTCCAGCTGGACACATGGCGTTACGTTTATAGGCATTGGTTCCCTAAGCTTCTTAGGTGATAATCATCTGGAGGTTGCAATCCTGATTGCAGGCGAGTAACAATACAAGAATACTTAACACTTGTACCCGGTTATGGCTAACGAAATCAGAACAGGTGACCCCCGTGGATTCAATAAAGGATGTAGTTCGAAGTTCCGTGAAGGTTCCTGAGTTCGACAAACACCTGAATAATGCCGGAGGATATATCGGCCGAAACGTTGAGGAAATAATAATAAAGATGAAGACAATAGTCCGAAAACCCTTAATAATTAAAATCATTAAGGTTTATCTCATAAATTTAGACAACTAAGTAAAGTAAAACTAGAGATATTAATCAATTTTGATAGATTGATAGATAGATTTGAACAGTCTGAGATAGCTTGGAAGATATACATAGACGAACACAAAAAGACTTAGATATAATATTAAGCATATCATAACATTGTTTTTATAAAAGTTAATTTTTTTCTAAATCAAGATTACCAGGATTTTATCATTTTTAGTGATACAATAGAAACGGATACTATTAAGTACCATTTATTACCAAACTCATACTGGCCCATTGGCCTAGTGGTAGAGTGTTCACCATTGGGCTGGGAGACTGGAGTTCAATCTCAGGTTAAGTCATACTCAAAAAATGGTACTTGATACCTCCTAGCTTAACACTCAGCATTATAAGGTACATTTCAAGGGTAAAGTGGAGCAATCCAGAGAAAGGAGTAGCGCTCTCCCCTACATTTCGGTGTAGTAGCTATTGGAAAGGGAGCTTTCGGGTAGCCCACGACTCCGGTCACCAACTTTTATTACCAAACTCTACACCATTGAAACATTGAAACCAAAAATTTGAAAGGGTATCAGTTCAAAAATAATTTATATTGACGTAATTTTATTTTTGCTTACAGAGGTTTTGTGATTTTATTGTTGGTTATAATTTCAATTCTGAAGAATTTGGTCATAAATCAAAATTGGACAATGTTCTACGAGAAATAACATCCTGGTAACATTGTTGTGAATTAAATTACCATGACCAGAAAATCCAGCGAACACTTACGCACGACATACGGAAACACTGGACAGCTGTTTCGACCTTATTAGGTCTCATCAGCAGTGTATACTGTGATCTCCACCACTGGAGATCGAACCAGCGACACAAGTGAGGCCTCAATATAAATGAGGGATATTTATTTTTGAATTGATACTCATTCAAATTTTTGGTTGCAAGGTTTCAATGGTGTAGAGTTTGGTAATAAAAGTTGGCGAATTAGTGGCTCAGTTGTAGAGTTTCGGCACTGCCATCTGTGGTCGCTGGTTCGATCTCAAGTGGTGAAGATCACGCTATACACAGCTGATGAGACCTAATAAGGTCGAAACAGCTGTCCAGTGTTTCCGTATGTCAAGCGTAAGTGTTCGCCGGATTTTCTGGTCATGGTAATTCAATTCACAATATAATTCCTCTATTGAAAAAGGAAAATGTGGAACTGGTAACTTTTGTTTGGAAGAAAATAAACTTTATTTTAAAAAATGGTTTGGGCGAAACGATTGATTGATTGATAGATAGTTGAGAAAATGGAAATAAATCTGACGTTATGTAAATATAAAATATGAAAAAACGAGATATTCAGAGGATGTATTTGTTTATGTATTAATATTATGCCAATGTTCACCGTTTATTTTTATTTTTTACTATCTTCTGGGCTATGTTAGTATGTGATATCTCATCCAAAAAATTTATTTTCAAATCTAAAAAATGGGTAAAAAATTTTTCGCTTAATTTTTTTTTTTTTTTTTAGAGGAAACATGATATCATATATTAACATTGCACTGAAGAGGGTTAAAAAATTATAATCATTAGCATATTCTTCATAAATACATCTTATGGGGTCGTTTTTTGTTTTGTTTTCGTTTGTTGTTGTTGTTTTTTTTGGGGGGGTGCTTTTTTTTTTTTTTTTGCTTTTTTTTCTATTTTTTCATATTTTATATTTAGATAGATATATACATAAGTTGATAGATAAGAGGAGCTGATGAAAATTTCTGAGCCCAAACAATTAAGGAAGAAACTTGAATATTTTGAAAATGTTAAAGACACTCGACATATCATGTACCAAGTGTGTTAAACTATGGATGGGTAGATTTTAGTGCAACTCGCTTTTGTTAGCTCGTGAGTCTCACACCTTAGTAATTTTCCCACACTCAACAGAAATGTGTTATGCTTTTCGGAAATACCGATTCAATAGTTCTACAGCCGAAACATCCGATGTTTTGTACGTAATTCAGCACATTAATATCATTATTTCCAGGTACATCTGTTATTATCTAATTTGTTCTGCTTAAGCGGCAAATAAGAGATTATCTCTTAAGAAATGAAAATCGGCTGTCAGGATTTTTTTCAGTTCTTTTCCGGAAATAGAGCTTACGTAACCTAGCCTATTTAAATGTTATAAATAATGTCAATTTGAGATAATTCAGCTTTGTATTTTAGCTTGAAACTGTCAGATTGAAGTGTTAGCAAAATTGTCATTTTTTTGGTATTTAAATGTGAATATTTGATTTCGTTGAAACAAAGGTTGCCATCTTCAGACGATTGTGCGCATGCGCGACAGAATATTTTCGTTGTTTGAAAGAGTGAAAGAGTGGAGAGAAGCGAAAGAGAGAGAAGGAATTCGGAGACTCGTGTACTTACTGCAAACGGAAGAGGCGGGAAAAAGTTTGTTTTGTTCGTGTATATGTACTTGTGGGGTGCCCTTGTCGAATGAGAAACGAAATAAGTCAAAAGATACAGAGGAAATAAAAGAAAAAAAATGGGTAGTAAAAAAGAACGAGAGAGAGAGAGAGAGAATGAAAAACAGAAAGAAAGAAAATATTCATTATTCTTTGCTTTGTCCAGCTCGTGGCAAATAAAATTGGATGATTGGGGTGTACCGATAGAAACAATTTCACTACCAGTAAATTGGTATTTAAATGTTTTTTTAAACTTGTTCTTGAACATTCAACATAGTTGTACATTTTCCATCAAATTATATATATATATATATATATATATATATATATATATATACCCACACACGTACACACAAAGGTCTTTCAATGAGTAATGTCAATTTTGTCAAAGGAATTTGGCAATTGGAAGCACTATTTACAGTCGCACCTTTTTCAAGAAAATCAATAGTGATGGGACCTTTCACGTGCCATTGTCAGCATGACCTTCTTTACTCACTGTTGAACCCGGAACTTTTTTTTACCGGAGAGTCAGTCTGTTTCCACACTATAGACTGTAGGCTTGTAGTTACAAGCCCATGTTTAGCCCATTTGTAAACATTTTTTGACTAAAACATACTTCTCCGTACACATCACACATTTTTCTGTAAATTTCACATGGTTTGCACTTCTCAGCCACCAAAAACTTGATGACAAACCTCTGTTCAAGCCTAGAACACTCTGGTTGACTTACCTCCATTCTAAATAGTTCCAAAACTAGTTATGCAAGGTTAAATAATTTTTTCTATAAGCCAATTTCAAACATTTTCGAAAAAAAATTCTGAAAAAAAAAAAATTTGCTTTTTTTAAAATATATATATATATATATATATATATAGCCCCTTATTCATTGAAGACCCTCGTATATTACACTGGAAGATGATTACATCTTCAAAATATATATATATTGTCATCCCCAGACGCACTGTTTCGTTGTGTCACAACTCTTTGGGATTGAAACCCACCTAACTTTACGTTAGGCCGATAACTTACCGCTCAGCCATTTCGGCGACCTTCGTTAGCTTCGGAATTTAATGTATTTTGTATCAACTTTCGTTTGTTTACATTTTACGCTATCGGATACCGGGATGCTCAATTTGTTTCAAGAGCTTTGTATTACACGGGTGGCAGCCTCTAATTCCTTCGCCGAGAGGGGAGCGTATATATATATATATATATATATATATATATAATGTTCTGATACACCCCAGTGGTTGTCTGAAAACATTGATCGCAAGATCATCATCACTTTATTATACAAGGTGCTCAGCTGTGCATATGACTTCATCGAAATCTTTCATCTTAAAAATAAAATAAAACTTCAGTCTCCGATATTTTTTTATCTTACCTCAGAAACATGATAAATAAGTTACCACCTGAAACCAGGGGAACCAACAACAACCAAACAAAAACAAAACAAAAAAGGCCCAACCTTGTTTTCGCTAAGACAGAAAACCCAAAGAATAAAACTAAACACACAAGTTTGTTTATTTTGATTATTTATCTATCCATTAACTATAACGTGCTGATAAAGTTTTTGTTATACTAACAATAAATTAATAAAACTTACGGAAGTCTAAGGAGTTAAAATACTGCGCGTTTTTAAAAGAAATTGAGATCGTCTTAGTTGAATATAAATTTCACAAAGAAATCAAAAAAGTAAATGAGGAATCTGATTTAGGGTTTTTTTATGATACATTTAAAGCTGATAATCATATTTTATAGATTCTATCAAGGGCAAATAGAATGATTGGCTGAATGATAAGAAGTTTTATTTTAAGGGAGGCAAATATTGTTTTAAAAATATGTAAAACCCTAATAAGCTCTCATATAGAATAATATAATCAGGCCTTGGCTCCAGTGTCGAGACATGGAAATTGGAGTGTAATATTGAGACTGGAGGGTACACAAAAAAGAGTGATAAAAATAATAAAAAGAGTAAATATTTCAGTTACTGGGACAGATTGGAGAAATTAGGATTAACCACTTTAATCGAAAGAAGAACGACAGGTGATCTAATTAAAACTTTCAAAAGGATTAATGGAATTTCTAATTATGCTAGACATATTTTTAGTATTTCTCTTCGCACTGGAAATTTACTGTCAAGACAGATTTCTTGTGGTGTAATGTTTAAAGCGATGGACTGCTAAATCGTTGTAATCGAGTTCGAACTCCAGTTGAGCTCATTACGTTCACTTTCGGACAAATACTCTTGGGAAAGTTATGATTCCCCTTATCCTCCCAATTATGGGTTAATAGTACCACTGTTCTTCTTGAAAGATTGCTTTGGGGTTAAATAACATACAAATTTTGGGGGGTTAAATAACCTACAAAGTTTTCGGGGTTAAATAACCTACAAAGTTTTTTGGGTTTAATAATCTACAAAGTTTTTGGGAGTTTAATAACCTACAAAGATTTTGGGGTTAAATAATCTACAAATTTTGGGGGTTTAATAACCTACAAAGTTTTTGGGGTTAAATAGCCTACAAATTTTTTTTGGGTGGGGGTAATAACCTACAAAGTTTTTGGGGTTTAATAAGTCTACTAACCAATTGGATTTTGATTGATTTTTTAAAAATTTTATTTATTTATTTATTCATTTTGCTTATAGAGTAAAATATATTCTGGGACAAATCCCCTAATCAAATCAAAAACAGCGATTGAGTAGAAAAAAAATGAAGATTAAATTAGATAATTTCAGAAAAAATAGCAAGAAAAAGAATTTAAGAGGGCATTTTTGGGAACTATCAGATGAATGACTCAACGGAATTTGATAAACTATATATATATATATATATATATATATATATATATATACTATTAATATTATATATGTTTGTACAAAGATCCTCTTTCTTTTTAAAGGTTGATAAAGATAGTATAAAGCGAAGATGCAAAAGGAAACACAACAAACAAATAATTAAGGGGGCTGGAAGAATTGGAAGTCGGAGGACGAATCGTGGCCATCCAACCTACATTATTTTAAAAATCAGCCAGAATACCGAGAAAAGTCTTGGAGACCTGATGAGACTTGCTGTCATTCAGGTTCCAGTGAAAGACCATCAGCTAGCACTGGTGGGAAAAACACTCGAAGGAGTAAGATAATATTAAGATCAGCTAGAAAACTAAGAAGAGTCCAGGAGACCCAAGGAGACTTGTTATTCAGGCACCAGTCCTCGTGGTGTAATGGTTAAGGGATGGACTGCGGAATCGTAGTAAGTGAGTTCGAACTCTAGTCGCGCTATTACGTTCACTTTCGGGAAAATACCTTTGGGAAAAGGTATGAACCCCTTTATCCTCCCAGCTATAGGTCAAATAGTACCACTACTGTTCTTCTACAATATCTTTAGCATTAAATAATCTACAAAGGTTTATATGCCATTAAATAAAGAAAACAAATTACACCGTTGAATACAGTAACTTACTCTCAATAATGCATCTAGAAAGGTTATTTTGATATCAGTGTTACTTGTGTGAGTCAAAGGTTTTGCGATATTTTGGTAACATGAGGTACTATTCGGCAGCTCTGGGTGCATTTGCCGAAGACGTGAAGATAACAAACCCCATTGATCTGAAAAATGCCGAGCTCGTCTGATACTCTCCGAATGCTACTTGCCAGATTTTCATCTATGGTTTAGAGTAGGGCTTCGGGATCCGCGCTTTTAGGCCTACTCAACCCCGCCTGTTCGTCAAGGTTCTTGAAACCCGAGTGATCAACTTCGCCTTCTTTTTTGCTCAGTAAATGTTTTTCCTTGTTTCAGCAGTGTTATGATTCAGTTCGATCTCTAGCCCAATCGGTTGGGACTACAGAATACACTGACTGCATCTCTCCAGAGGGATAAGACTCCCCCAAAGAGTGTCCTGTGGCCCAGTCTGCTGGGACTACAAAATACACCGAATGCTTATCTGCAGAGGGGTAAGACTCCCCCAACAAGTATCCTGGATATGACACAAAACAATCTCATGGTGTTGCGCCAGTAATGCTGGAGCTTTGGGGAATGCGGAGTACCCTTTTATTGCCATCACTCCCAAGTCTACTCTGACTCGGAGTGGTAGAACCTGATAGTCTCCTCTCTATGGGTCAAACAGAACAACTGTGTACTTATGCTAAACTGAATTGTTTGAAATAGAACTGTTTTTGACATTTAAACTATGTACTTATGCTGAACTGAATTGTTTGAAATAGAACTGTTTTATGTGTAAAAATGGATTTGGCATTAATAACCTTCAATGGTTGATGTGCCATAAAACCAAACTAAACCAAACCAAACCAGTTCGATCTCTTAAAGCATAAGTTCCCGTATTAAACTACGTGGTATACTAATTTGTGTGGATTTCAAATTTCACCCAGAGTGAAACGATGCATAACGTGTCAGCGTACTAACTACTACAATCACGTACCTAAATATTGAAACCTTTTTGATACACTAGTACAATCACTATTTACAGTCCTATTGTTAATAAACTGAAAAGTTCTCGAACCAACCAAAAAAGGGTTTTCTTTCTTTCTTTTGGGAAGATTGAAAAATTGTAGAAATGATGTACGAAGTAAGTTAAAGTTCGAGATGAATATGTAGTATTTCATGGCCCCAAGTTATTCTCTTCTTGGCAGAGAACTTCTCAACACCTTCAAACCTCTCCCGTCTATTAGAGACGTGGTTTCATTTTACAGGTTATCTTCGTCGTTTTTCAAAAATGGGACTGCAATTCTATTATGGTCTACAAGCGTAGCTAGGTGCCTGACTATTTATATATTGTTTTAGCTCCTAACGAAATTTGATGTTTCGCAACCTAGGCTAATAGACCATTGTCAATAATTTTGATTCTTATTGGGTTCTCCATATATCTGGCCTCGTGCTAGACTAACTTAAGCTTTGTAAATGAGTACTTTAATATATTGGTCAAGTAGCTCATGTGTTTTAATGGTTTGCAAACTTGGCTGACAAACCATTTTCAATGAGTTTGATTTACACTGGGCGCCCCATAATTCTAACCTTTTGCCAGACTAAGATAATTAAATGACTATTCTAGTATATTGTCCAGGCACCTGATGGGGTATAATGGTTAGCAACCAAGGGTTGCAGAACATTGTCAATAAGTTCGATTCTCACTGGTTGCCCGTTCTTCTGGCCTTGTGCTAAGCTAAGCTAAGGTTTTTAAATGACTACTCAAATATATTATCAGGCACTCCACTAGGTTTATTGGTTTGTAAGCTAGGCTAATAGACCATCGTCAATGAGTTCATTTCTAAGTAGGTGCCCTATACTTGTCTTGGTTTTATGGCATATCAACCATTCTATGTTATTTAATGCCAGATCCATTTTTATTCATATAAACAGTTCTATTTCAAACAATTCAGTTTAGCATAAGTACAGTTTTTTTTTGTTTACACAGAGTTAAAAGTAAAAACAGATTTATTTTAAACAATTCAGTTTAGTACAGTTTTTTTTTGTTTACCTAGAGTTAAAAGTAAAAACAGATCTATTTTAAACGACTCAGTTTAGCATAAGTATACTATTTAGTTCTATTTAACCCATAGATAGGACCCTATCAGGTGATACCTTTCGGGGCAGAGTAGACGTTGGAGCATTCCCCAAAGCTCCAGTATGACTGGAGTCTTACCATCAGATCGTTTAATGTCATATCCAGGACACTCGTTGGTGGGTGGCGTCTTACCCCTCTGCAGAGATGCAGTCGGTGTATTCTGTATCCCCAGCCAAATGGGTCATATATTTGTCTTGTGCCAAGCTAAGCTTAGTAAATGACCAATACATTGTTCAGCTTGATTCACACTAGGTGTAGGAGAGTCTCCATGGCGTGGTGGCTGAAGTACTAGACAGCTAGTTCAAACTCCAGTCGCGCTATTACGTTCAATTTCGGGTTGATACTCTAGGGAAAAATATTGATCCCTCATACTCCCCACTCCGTTATAGGTTGAATATTATCACTGCTTTTTTTTTTTCTACAAGGATGGCTTCGGCATTAAATAAACCATGATAGTTGATATATCATTAAAAAAGAAACCAAACTATACTAGGCGCCCCATACTCCTGAACTTGTACCAAACTAAGCTAAGCTTAGTAAATGACTAATATATTTTTCAGGTTGGATGATTCTCACTCGGTGCACCTAACTTCTGGCCTTGTGTCAGACTAAACTAAGTCAATGATTAGTCAATGATTCTCATATATTGTTCTAGTAGTTTCATTTCCCTGGGTTCCCCATACTTCTGTTTGTTTGTTCTGAAGTCGGTGAAAGATGAAATTGATGATAACGAATAGAACCACCACAGTACAAATGTACTGTTTTCTAAATGTACTGTACCTTGGAGTTCAACTATTTCATGATACTGGTTTGTTTTGGTTTTTGTTTGTTTTGTTTTGTTGGGGTTTTTTTGGGGGGGGGTTGTTTTTTGTTGTTTTTTTTATAAATAAATCTCGAAAAAGTTTCTTTGTAAAACTTAGGGGAGTATTTGGACTTCGAACAAAATCACTCTTTTTGTATAAAAGAATAGAATGAACTGTAGGAATTGTTTGTAAGATAATAAATAAACAACAAACATTACCGTGTGAACTTGAAACCGCATCTGTCGATTTAGGAACGCCTACTTTTTTTTTCTAGCTAAATTTTATTGAAGGAGTTTATTACACGTTTCACTAAGACGTGAACGGTTTTGAGTAAGATACGGAGTAGTTTGCTATCTCGACAAGGTATGTAATTTTTTTTTTTTTTTTCAAATCTTTTAACAAGACGATTGTTGAAGATTTGTTTGCAGAAAGAGTACATCAAGATTTCCGTACATTATTTTACAACCCAAAAATAGTAAACCTTTAAAATATTGCTGCCTAAAATCAAATTGAAATCTGAAAAGTAATTTAAAAAATAAGTAAGTAAGTTGGCGACCGTTGTCGATGGTGACTCGAAGGCTCCCTTTTCCATAGCTACTACACCGAGGTGTAGAGGAGGGCGCTACTCCTTTCCCTGGATTGCTCCACTTTACTCATGATTCGTACTTTATATTGCTGAGTGTTAAGCAAGGCGGTATCAAGTACCATTTTTAAAGTCTTTGGTATGACGCAACCTTGGATTGAACCCAGGTCTTCGGGACCATTGTCGAACACTCTTAAAAAATAATGTTCCATTATAAATACACTTTGTGAAAAATCTATATATATATATATATATAATATTGTTGTAGTGGGTGTGTCTATGTATATATATATATATATATATATATATATTATTAAATATTGTAGATATATATATATATATATATATATATATATATATATATATATATATATATATATTTAATAAAAAGATAAATGTAAATAAGTGCTCGATGTTACAACGGCAGAATAGGTGTAAAACCCATTAAAAATAATTGTGCACATCGTATGAAACATGAATTCTTTTATTATATATATATATATAGTAAGTTGGCCGACCATAGTCAAGGGCGATCCGAAAGCTCCCTTTTCAATTGATACTGAGGTGTAGTGGGGCGCTACTCCTTTCCCTGGATTGCTCCAGTTACCCTTGATCCGTACCTTATAATGCAAAGGCATCCACTTATTCTCCTTCCAGCTATAGGTAAATAGTGGGGCAGACAGGGCTTTTTAACCTTGGTATGTCCTCAGGTTCAAGAGAATCTCTCTCTCTCTCTCTCTCTCTCTCTCTCACACACACACACACACACTCATATATATATATATATATATATATATATATATATATATGCAAAAAGTACAGAAAAGTTTTCTGCTCAACCAGAAACGGAATGATATTGTGGGCTGGGGGATGAGTTAAGAGACAATATGCCGCGTGTGTTAAATTGCATGATGAATATATGTGGAATACCATGCAAGCTTTACAATCTTAACACATGCTCTTCTTGGTCAGGCCGAGAATTTTTCTGCAACTCTTCGGATATAGTAAAGTTGGCGACTGTAGTCGAAGTCGATCCGAAGGCTCCCTTTTCAATAACTACTACCCCGAGGTGTAGGGGAGGGTGCTACTCGTTTCCCTAGATTGCTCCACTTTACGCTTGATACGTACCTTATAATGCTGAGTGTTAAGCAAGGAGGTATCAAGTACGATTCTTTTAAGTCTTTGTTATGTCTCGACCTAGAATTGAACCACAGTCTCCTGGACCTTTGGCGAACACTCTAGCCACTAGGCAAATGTAGTAATTTTATGTAATTTATATAGACGAGTGTAGTGATTAAAAATTTTGTTACGAAGAGAGCGAGAATTTGATAAATTAGCGCCGTGAGTTTACATGAAAATATCGATTAAGATCCAAGCAAAGGAGTCTTCCGTGTACTGTGATAAAAAGGTTTATACTGAAATGAATTATAAATGAAAAAAGCAAAGAATGAAACAAATAACAGGAGGTTGCGTTAAACAGGCGTTTTCTTTTTATGTACTATTTTTGGCAATAAGTAATAATTTACAAAATATGATTTTGTGTGAGTATTAATTTTTGTACGTGTGCAGTGGACATAAATGTTTTTGGTCATTTTTTTTTTTTTTTTTTTTTTTTGTGGTTGGTATCTTTTTTTATTGCTTACTTTTTGTGTCAGTCCTGAATTCCTTTGAGCATAAAACTTGCTTATCGTCGTAAAATTTATGACTGATATTTTTAGTTCAGAGGCCAAGGTCGAGCTATCTTCGACTACTGGACTGCTACTGGCCATCACAGCGGATAACTGCTATCTAGACTGACTAAATTTTGGTAGCGAAATAAGAAAAAGTAACTTTTGGAAATTATGGCAAACGAAGGCCTTATATTTAAATCGGGTGAAACACACGAGTTAGAGGCTATGATAATTCTAAGGATTTCGTTTTATTTAATAAATCTTCTGAATTAAGCCTTCCCAAATTCTTTAAATAATGCCCCCCCCTTTTTTTAAAGAAATTAGACCCGAGTTTTTGATCAAGTGAATATGAAGTGTTTTTTTTTTATAATTATAACGACGGTTATTATTAAATTTTGAATTTGTCAATTTATTTCCTATTTACATAATTTATTTATTTATTTATTTTTAAAGGAGGGTTTTTTGTTTCTTTAATGGCAAAATACTTTTCCTAAAGCTAAAACATGAAATTAAAAAAAAATCTTCACTGAAATCGCCTCTAACCAAATTTTTACGTGACCTCACTTTAAGAAAGCCTGCTCTAAATCTCAAGCAGTGGTTCTCAAACTTACATATAAATATAAACGTAGAATAGACGTGATTCTCTAACCCCTTGGCATAAAATAACCAGAGATGGGTTGATATGTGCTTTAAATCGATCAATCTTATATAAATAAATTGTTCAGTTGATGGTATGAAATATTCACATCAAGTAACTGGCAAAATCTATTTTTATTCTTATGTATTTATTTGTTTGTTCGGTTTTATTTTTACACCTTTTTTTTCTTTTCTTTTAAAATATAGCCACTCAGTATAAGGGTGATTCTTTATCAGTATACTGTGTCTATAGCCAGGACGTAGGGTCTTAAAAGAGACCAAATTTTTTAAAAAATTCGTGAAAGCAAGATTGCCGGTTTTTAGTAACTGCCCAACTCTGATAGTTCGACGCTTGCACATCAGCCATCATATATCTCTATACAGCTTTTAGACATGTTTAAACAACAAAAACAACCCTCAAAAATTTCTGACGTTAGACACCAAAGTTCTGATTCACCGGACTCTTCCACACCTTTGCTTGTAAGTTGTTTTCTTTTTTCTTTTTTTTTTTGTCTGTGTGTTATGTCATTTACAGTTATAGTCGGAGCTATAAGTACCAACGATGGAAGGTTGACCTTGTTTGTCGTCTTTACGTACCATAACTCGCGCAAAAAGAAAAAGAATGAAAGGTAAAAATACGGACCGCTTGTAGAGGAATGTTAATTGGGTAAATATTGTTTCTACATACGGAATGAATGCGAGAACAATTCACGACGAATTAATAATATATTTTATTGCTAGAGCAAACTTAATAGAATGAATTCAATAATGATAATGAGATAAAAAGTTGTATATAAAGAATGTGCGAGGAAGAATGTCCTTACTTAGGTTGAAAAAGTCTTTAGCCTTAGTGGTAGAGTTCGGTGTGCACATGTACAAGAGAAATAGCACATTTATGTGAAGACTTTAAGAAGTGTATTGTTCTATGCTGTAGTGTTCAATGCAACGAGAGGTTTGTTAGGGACGAAAAGCTCTTTGTCCTGGAGAACAATAATCTGATCTGTTCAAGGCGTGTTAAGAAGAGGCCGATATCACATGTTGCTTGGTTGAGCGACTAGGCATACACGTGTACCAGTTCGCTGTCGAGAGAGAAGAGACTTTCAGTAAGGTGATTTTATCTGACAAGGGAGCTAATTCCACATTGGGAATTGGTATAGAATGACGGGGTAATTGTAGCCAAGCTTACTTGAGTATATAGCTTTTTTGGTGTTGCATTGCAGAGGTTTCAAAAAATGTTAACGAACAGACAGGGACCAAATGCAGAGATTACGATGGGGTTGTCTATATCAGGAAAGGAAAAAGTTAGGCATGCCGTCAGTGCTGGCTTTACCATTTAACATTATGTGAATGAAACAATGCAAGAATGAAATATTTTAAACCATTTACTCTTGTTCAAACAAATGATTAATACCAAATACAACTATTTATGTTAGAATATTTGGAACCATTTAACTGTGTGCAAACAATAGTAATACTTATGTGCTAACAAATTAACTCGGATTCATTTGAAAATAAGATTACCTACAACTGTTAACTTACAAATCTTATGCATAATCCTTTAACTGTATGTAAATAAATGAGCTCTGGCTCGTTTAAAAATGTTATCTCTAATCTATGCATTTACAAATGATATACAGTAAGTATAAAGAGGTGTCCGTGGTGTAATCGTTATCGTCGTAGGAAATGAACACAGCGACACGAGTTCAAATCCTGGACGAGACTGATTGCATTTCACATAACACTAATACCCTTGGGAAAGGTATGAATCCAATTATTCTCCCTCCAGCTATGGGTAAATAGTAGGACAGACTAGGTTCTTCAGCTTTGGTTAGGCAACTAGTCTAGGAGAAGGAAAACTCTGAATTGAAACCTGTTAAACTCCGCTTAAAAATTGACCTTGTGTCATATCCTGCCCGAGCGGAGGGGTTGGTAAATAGGATAAAGAGGATTAAATAACCTACAATGGTTGGTATGCCATAAAACCCAACCTAACCCAACCCTATCAAATTTGATAAAGCTTGAAGTATCAGCAGGTAAAAGTTCGTCTCTACACATGGTCACAGAAAAATCCCGCTCGCTTAGTTACAACTTCCCTCTAAACTGATCTCAATGACATGAAGTGTAATTTTCAATTCGATAAAGCAAAAATCCATTCTTTCATAAGTTATTGCCCAGGCCCAATGGTTTTGCTTGGTTCCGAAGTGTAGGTCGTGACTTCCGGTAACTAACAGACCCTTTTCAAAAATTCCCAAATCTCGTGTCTGACTGCCTCGCACACCTACAGCGAGAGTTCTCGTGATTGATCTTTTTATGGGTCACATGATCGAAGGTGGCCCTCACATTATATTTGCATTTGAGATCTTGATTTTTTTTTTTTTTGGTTCGAAGTAAGTTTATTTCTATTTGCCCTTACTTACAATGCTAAACTCAGTTTTGCCAAGTTTGGTACAAGGCAAAGCCAAACTGGGCGTTTCATTTCATTTAGTTTGATACTGCTCTGTACTATGTTAATACTACTCCAAATTCTGGTTTTAGAATACTTTTTACTGTATTTTTTTTATTTTTATGCGCTTTAACATGTGTGTCATAAGTCTAATAAATATTAATTTCTTCCTAACGGCTACGTAGAGGTGATGAATTATGGAGTCCTGGTAAAATTAAGGCCCATAAACATGTATCCATTTTATGGTTTATCAGATTAGGCAAATTTACAATGTTCAATCTAAATGTCCTCGAAGCTACCAATTTAAGATGGGTTGACGTGTACAAAAAGAGAACCGAGTAAAAATGGTTTATGTTGTAATAATACACACACAAATTAGTTTAGCGTAACGGTTATCGTCGTGAAAAATGGAATCGGCGACCAGAGTTCAAATCCTTGACCAGACTATTTGCGCTTAACATTACCCTAATGTCCTTGGAAAAGGCATGAATCCATCTTTTCTTCCTCGAGCTGTGGATAAATAGTAAAGCAGACTGGGTTGTTTAGCTTTATTTAGGCAATCAATCTAGGAGAAAGAAAAACAACTCTAAATTCGAACCAGTTTTACTCCCCTTAAGCATTGACACTGTGTTACGTTCTGCTTATGGCAGATGGTTTGGTTGGTTGGGTTGTGTTTTATGGTATATCAACCCTTGTGGGTTATTTAAAACCACATCCTGTTTATGCATTTATTATATATATATATATATATATGTGTGTGTGTGTGTGTGATTTTTAAGTGAATAGTTTATTGGAAATATCATTTTTAAGCGAGCCAAAGCTCATTTGTTTGCACACAGGTAAATGGTTTCAAGTATAGTAACTCATTAAATAGTTCCATTTGATCCATAGATGGAATCTTAACCGGTACTGCCACTCCGGATAAGAGTGGACCTGGGAGTCATGGCAGTGAAGTGTTACATCAAATTCCTCAAAGCTCCAAGCCTGAAGCATCATTATCAGTTTGTTTTGTGTCATACTCTATTTGACCCATAAATGGGACCCAAAAAGTTGCTACTTCTCTGGATCAAAGAGGACCTGAGAGTAATGGCAATGAAGAGACACTCGACATTGGGGTGTTAGGGTAAATACATGTAGTTTAGTGTCATAATATCCATCCAGATAATCGTTAGATGTCCACCTGGAATTCGTTGCAGGTGGTTTCTTTGATTTACTATGACATTTGACCTCAAGGGGCCGCCCCTCAAGTTTTCATCTGCTACGGCAAGACTAAGTTTATTGCTTGGTGCCTGAGGCGCCCCATCAGGGGAATACCAACGGGATCAAGAATTTTTTCACTTGCTGCACATGCGTCTCGATTCGTACGCGGCCCACACCATAAAACGGCCTCGTGCTGCACTCTGACATGGTGAGATGTCAGGCAAAATCTTGTCCTGCCCAGGACGCCCTTTTGTAAAGGATACCATCAGCATATTATATACCCAACCAGCAGACCGTCAGCCAAGAGTGAACACTAATAATAACTTCTAATTATTGTATGTGCTATGGTAGTTAAACCTCAGCATGAAAGTAACTTCTATTTCACTGAATGAAGTGCCCGTCTACGCTGGGTAAGATATCAAGATCGGAATAGTTACAATGGCAGGAGCAAGACCTAAAAGAAATAAAACCCTAGTTTCTAACCAGTTTTAACTTGCTTAAAAATTGACTTTGTGTTATATCTTGCTCGTGGTGGAGGGGTTAGGTAAATGCATACGTAGTAGCTAAAGTACTAGATTGCGAAACCGAAGTAAGTGAGTTCGAAATCCATTCGCGCTATTATGTTCAGTTTCGATCAAATATTCTTGGGAAAGATATGATCCCCCCTTATTCCCTCGCCCCGCGTTCTCTCTCTTAAAAAGTACCACAACTGTTCTTCTACGTTTGGTTTGGTTTGGTTTTATGGCATATCAACCATTGTAGGTTATTTAATACCTAATCCTGTTTGGTAGAGTGTTAACCAATGGTCCAGGATACCTGGGTTCAATCCCAGGTCGCGTCATACCAAAGACTTTAAAAATGATACTTGATACCTCCTTGCCTAACACTCAGCAATATAAGGTACATATCAAGGGTAAAGTGAGCAATCCAGGGAAAGGAGTAGCGTCCTCCCCTACACCTCGGTGTTGTAGCTATAGAAAATTGAGCTTTCTGGTCGCCCTCGACTACGGCCGCCAACTTTACTTACTATATGATTTGTAAATACATTTTGAAGAAAGACACAGTTAAATGATCAAACAGTTCTATTTCAAACAATTAAATTTAGCTTGAGTGATTTATGTGCTCACAGTTTAAATGTCAAACAGTTCTATTTGACCCATAGGTAAGACCCAATCAAGTACTACCACTCCTGACAGAGTGGACCAGGGAGCAATGGCAATGAAGGGGTACTCTGCATTCATCCAAAACTCCAGCATTACTGGAGTCTCATTATCTGATTGTTTAATGTCATAATCAGGACACTCGTTGAGGGGCGTCTAACTCCTCTGCAGATATGCAGTTGGTGTATCCTACAGCCCCAGTCGACTGCGCTATGTTTTTCTCTAGGGATGGCTTTGGTATTAAATAACTCTCGAAGGGATTGTCAAAGTGGGGGAAGATTTTTCTCATACTAAGGAAACATCTCATATCGTTTATTTTATTTATTTAAAAGTTTTTGGGGGTTGGTAGAGTTCCTATGGCGTAATGGCTAACGTGCTGGACCGTTACATCATAGTAAGCTAGTGTTGCATATTGACCCCTGACAGACCCATCAGTTGGGGATGTCGTGAACAGGATGCCCCTGTGTAAACAAAAGGACAGCTCCCGTGGGTTGACAGTCAGAAGCCGATCACGCGAATCACAAACTGGAAGGAATGCGTAGGGGTTATGAAATTATATATACACAAGTACCCACAGACAAAACGGTCATTCAGTCATCAGTCAGAAGAGCAATCAAGTCAGAGTAGAAGCCGCCCTGTGCACCACCCACGATGGGAAGTGGCTCCTGGTGGAGAAGTGGATGAAGCATTAAGTGCGGCACTGAATATGGTCACTATAGCACTTCTCCGTCAATCTGTGTCCGAGTCCTCCGTCTTTCTGTCTGTCTCTGTCTCTGTGTAATAGTTATAGCAAATTTCTGACTTTTCAAGTAATAAAGATATATATATATATATATATATATAAAGAAAAGTTTTAAGTTCCTTCATTCATTTATACGCCACAGCTATACAACACGAGTTCGAACTCCAGTCGCGCTATTACGTTCACTTTCGAGCTAATACAGTTGAGTCCCCTTATTCCCCTGCAATACGTTAAATAAAACTATTATTGTTCTTCTAAAACGATGACTTTTGCATTAAATAACCCACTAAAATTGATGTTATGTAAGAAGAGTGTGCTGATACTGACCCGTGTGGTCGAACACGGATCTCCTGACAACAAACGCAACAGTTGAAATGGATTGTGCTCCTGGGAGTCACGTGATAAGGAATCGTAAATATATAAATCATTCAAACGGAAGTTGATGTGTAGCGTTGCATTGTAATATAGTATTACTTATGCAGTCATTACTCGTCATTGTACGAGAGTGAAGAAATTATAAAAAGTCAAAGATTACCCTTGAACGAAATATTATAAAAGTTGATATGCCATGAAACTCAGAAACCATACGAAATCAATTATTTTTTTCTGTGTAATTTCTTCCTTATAAATTTGCTTCTCAACCTCTTCAAATGAAACAAAATATAGGATTCTATGTGCTACCTGCTTTAACCGACCTTTTTATCCAATAGGCCTTTTTTTCCTGTAAGTAGTAGAAATTTGAACCCTAAAGCTTGATGTCACTGATTTTACCTTCTCGACTAAGCTAGTAATATTTTCATGTACTAACGTAATACAATCAGATGGTGGAACATTTTAGTTGTACATTTAACGTCCTTTTCTTTGTGTTCATTTTTATGCTACGTCTACTGAAGAAGTTATTAAAGCTGTGCACGTATTCTTTAAACTTTCTCATCTAGTATCATTCTCTATCATTCCAACTTCATTCCCCAACTCGTAGAGGAGCAAGAGCTATATTCAAAAAAAAAAAGGAAGGGGGATGTCTTATGACACTGAACTGCATCTAAGAGAGAGGCTCTAGTTCTGGATTTGTACCGGTTACTATTCTATCGATGGGCCAGACAGAACTGTTTGAAAATTAGTCGTATTCTATTGGAATACTTGATGCCATATAACTGTAAATTATTTGTATCAAACAATTGGTCTAATAAGTAGAGTGTTCACCAATGGTCAGGAAGACCAGAGGTTCAATCTCAGGTCGAGTCATGCCAAAGACTCAAAAAATGGTACTTGATGCTGCCTTGCTTAACACTCAGCACTATAAGGTAAGGATCAAGGATAAAGTGGAGCACCCTCCCCTACACCTCGGTGTAGTAGCTTTTGAAAATGAAGCCTTCGAGTTACCCTCGACTAAGGTCACCATCTTTACTACTACGTGAATCGATAATTGTTTACTATGGATTACTATTATCAGTAACTTGAAACTATATGACTGCATGCAAATGACTATTATCAATAAAAATAATTTCTTCAAACGATATGATTATTAGTGTTTAATAGAAATACTTGAAACTATACAACTGTGTGCAAATTATTTGTATCAAATATGAATATGATATATCTACAATATTGATATTATGTGACTATATGCAAGAAACTCTTAAGAAACAACACTATATATATATATATATATATATATATATATATATATCATACAACGAGGAAAAACACGTGTGATGCCTTGTCCTCATCAACCACCAACCAGAGGAGATGCTAAAATTTCGATGGCTAAGGGGATACTGCCGCCTCTGGTGCCACTACCAGCTTTTGCTACCATACAGGGTATGAATACAAACAGAGCGAAAGTTCCTCTTTGTAGCTTAAGTTCATAATGGTGTTAAATGCGTTTGCTTTCAGATGTGTTCGTAAAAATCGTTATAAACGATAATTCATATAGCGTGCACATCTCACTTGTGCACGATAAGCTGTGGTATCACCTGAATTTTATATACGCGACACCACGACCTATATATATATATATATATACCATGAACCCAATTCCCTAACCTCTTGGCGTAAAATAATCCCAAACTGGTTGACATACTGTTGAAACATCAGTGTATACACTCTTATTATGATTCAGTAACTGGCATACGCACAGCTAAAACTCCGCTAATTTCAACAAAACTTGTTGAATTGTGAGTTATGATTGGAAAGATTTTACATTATATTAGGACATCTAACTCAGACGATTTTTTAGGTGGTATCAATATCTGACCTTCAGTTTTTTTACTATTCAACTCACTGTTAAAGGCTGTCTGTCCTACAATGCTTACCCACTATCTTGGAAATTATCACTAGAAGTAGATAGCTCTGTATACACACTTAGACCCTCTCATTTGTTTGTACTCAGTTAAATGTCAAACAGTTCTATTTGACTCATAGATAGGAGCCTTTCAGGTGCTACCACTCCGGGTCTGCGAGGTTCTGGGTACAATGGCAAAGAAGGGGTACTCCACATTCCCTAAATCTCCAAGGCTGGAGCCTCAGCATCAGATTGTTTTGTGGCATAACCAGGACAATCGTTTAAGGCGGGGTCTTACCTCTCTGCAGAATTGCAGTCTGCGTATCCCACAGCCCCAGCTGATTGGGCTGTATAATGGTTTATTAAGGATAGTATTTTTAACCATGTAACTGTATGACATGAACCCTCTTATCCTCTCAGCTATGAGTTAAATAGTACCACGAGTGTTCTTCTACAAGATGAAGTAACCCATGAAGGCTGATATGCCATTAAACAAGAAAACCAAACCAACCGTGTGACTGTGTACAAACACTCATGATCATTAAATAGAAAAGTAAAGTTGGCGACCGTAGTCGAGGGTGACCCGAAGCGGTTAGAATGTTCGCCAATGGCCCGGGAGACCTGGGTTCAATCCCAGGTCGTGTCATGCCAAAGACTCAAAAAATGGTACTTGATGCCTCCTTGCTTAACACTCAGCATTATAAGGTACGGATCAAGGGTAAAGTAGAGTAATCCATGGAAAGAGTAGCGCCCTCCCCTACACCTTGGTGTAGTAGCTATCGAAAAGGGAGCCTTCGGGTTACCCTTGACTATGGTCGCCAACTTTACTTACTTCTACTACACCAAGGTGTAGGGGAAGGCGATACTCCTTTTCCTGGATTGCTTCACTTTACCCTTGATCCGTACCTTATTATGCTGAGTGTTAAGCAAGGAGGCATCAAGTACCATTTTTTGAGTCTTTGGTATGACTCGACCTGGGATTGAACCCAGGTCTCTCGGGCCATTGGCGAACACCCTTACCGCTAGGCCAATGTCCGGTAAAAAAGTTACCTGGAACCACATAATTGTGTTTACATTATTTGCATTAGATAAAAATACTTAAAACCATACACCTAGTTTCAAATTATTTGTATCAGATAGAAATCATTTATACTTTATAGGTCTTTGTAGACGAATAATGTGACATAAAATAATGCAATGGAACATTGAAAATATAGTTGACTATAATCAAATATTTTCAACTGAATCAAATTTTGGTAATAAATATCCCATAAGGAGTTGATTTGCCGTTAAAAAATAAACCAAACCATAATTTTTAAGATTTCTCTACTTACTATTTTTATAGCTACTTTTAAAATAAACTGCATTAACTGGGACAACTAATAATAAAAGGCATTAATTGATCATACAATTTATAATTTTTCCAAACCTATAAATATTAGTTAAATTATCCTATTAATACAATTTCCTTGCTTAACACTCAGCATTATAAGGTATGTATCAAAGGTAAAATGGAGCAATCCGAGAGAAAGAGTAACGCCCTCTCCAACACTTCGACGTAGTAGCTATTGAAAAGGGAGCCTTCGGATCGCCCTCGATTACGGTCGTCAACTTTACTTACTTTATTAATACTGTTTACATAACATACTAGCAATGATTCTGCTTAGAAATTAACACATGCTGGATATGACACAATGTGGATTGGGTAAACTCAGTCATACATGAAGATGTGCCGTGGTTTAATGGTTATCGTCGTAGGAAATGGATATGGCAACACGAGTTCAAATCCTTGAGGATGCTTTTTGCTTTTCACATAGCGCTAATACCCTTGGGAAAAGTAGTAATCCAATTATTCTCCATCCAGCTATAGTAGGTCAGACATGGTTCTTTAGCCTTATTTAGTAACCAGTCTTGAAAAAGAAAAATTCTGAATTCAAACCTGTTAAATTCCGCTAAAAAAGTGAAAAAAATCTGAATATGAGTACAGGTAAAAAATCATACATAATAGTAGTAATTCTAGTCAAGTAAGAACATTAAGTTTATAAGTCCCAAAAATTCACTCTGAATAGTCCAACAGGACACATGGCGTAACGGTTATAGGCGTTGGTTCCCTAAGCTTCTAAGGAGACAATCATTTGAAAGTTCAATCCTGACTACAGGCGCGTAATACAGGAATACTTAACACTTGTACCCGATTATGGCTAACGAAATCAGAACAGGCGACCCCCCGTGGATTCAGTAAAAGACATAGTTCGAAGTTCTGTGAAAGTTCCCGAGTTCGACAAACACCTGAGGAAGGCCGAAACGTTTTGGAAATAACAATAAAGATGAAGACAATAGTCCGAAAACCCTTAATGATAAAAAGTGACCTGCCCGTAAGGAGAGTTTAGTTAATATATATATACACAGTGATAATCTACATTATAATTATTTGGTTTGGTTGACTCGTTGATTTTCGGCATATCAACCCTTATTGGTCTGGATTTTTTGTTTATTTATTTATCTATTTATTGCTATTTCCCCCCAATTATAGATTTTTAAGTAACAGTTCTTTTTAAACATTTATGATTTGTTTGCACACAGTCGTATGATTTCAAGTATCCTTATCTAATACAAATAATTCAGGCACAGTTAATGTGGCACAAGGTCAATTTTTTAAAATCTAGTTCGCTCTACCATTTACTCATAAGTGGTGGTGATGGTTGGGATAGATGGATTCATATCTTCGAAGTATCGACACGACCACAGTTTGGAAGAAATCCTGTTTTATTCTGTCTGAGATATCAGATTTTCATATGATAAACAACCTGTCAATAGCAATCAATGTCTTACCGATGCGTATGTTGACAACACTTTTAGTAGACAAGATATACTGCTGCCGAGGTATGTGAACTGGTCATCTAATTTCAGAGGGTTGTCACTTAAAGTCGAGATGACTCCTCTTTGTTTGAAACTCGTGAACTCTGTCTTATTTATGTTCACAAAGAGGTCAATGACTCCTGCTGCCAACTCCTGGCTAATTAATAGGCATTCGGATTGGGCAACGTAAAATTTTTATCTATAAGTACTGGATATTGAACTGCCTTCATTATAAATTAACCACTTTTGGAAATTTACATCTGGAAACCCTGGAGAGAACGAGGATAGTGGCTTTTGCATTAAATAACCCAGAAATGTTGATATGCCATTAAACAAAGAAATCAAATCAAACCAAAACGTTCTTTTTTCTTATAGTGTTAAGAGAAAATAAACATAATACTTATATATGACAGTGACACACTTATCTGCCTCAGCCCCTGGTTTAACAGTACATTGTTTGTTTACGTTTGCAACATGTAGAAAACGGTCACTGTATGGCCCTTGTTCTTTTCTTAACATGTCAGTTTACCAAAGTTTATGAGTTCACCGTTCCATTATTTCTAAGCAAGGTTCCTTCGCAAATTATTTATCATTCACTTTATCTTTTAAATGCCTCCTGAATCCAACTGGGGAGTCCTTGTAGCGTGCTGGACTGTGTCTTCGTAGTAAGCGAGTTCACACTCCAGTCGTGCAATTTCGTTCAATTTAAGACTAATCCTATTTACCCAACCCCTCCGATCGGGCAGGATATGACACTAGGTCAATTTTTAAGCGGAGTTTAACAGGTTGGAAATCAGAGTTTTCCCTTTTCCTAGACTAGTTGCCTCACCAAGGCTGAAGAACCTAGCCTGTCCTACTATTTACCCATAGCTGAAGGGAAAAGAATTGGATTCATACCTTTCCCAAGGGTATTAGTGCTATGTGAAATGCAATCATTCTCCTCCAGGATTTGAACTCGAGTCGCCGTGTCCATTTCCTACGACGACCACCATTATACCAATAAGACATATAGGACACTGCTGGAGACGCGAAGACGAACCCATGAGTGGTGTTCTCTAATGGACCCACTTCACATGGACGTGCCAGTGTTGGCAGACCAACAAGGACCTACCTACAATAGCTCTGTACAGACACGGAATGTCGTTTGAAAGATCTAATACCCTTGGGAAAGGTATGAATCCAATTATTCTCCCTCCAGCTATGGGTAAATAGTAGGACAGACTAGGTTCTTCAGCCTTGGTGGGGCAACTAGTCTAGGAGAAGGAAAACTCTGATTTCCAACCTGTCAAACTCCGCTTAAAAATTGACCTTGTGTCATACCCTGCCTGAGCGGAGGGGTTGGTAAATATGTATATGTCTTGTTGGTTTTATTTGGATGATTTTAACGATGAGAGTTAAGTGGCTTTACAGCTATTACTTCGTGGGATATTGTTTCCAGGATTTGTTCAATATAGCTTGTGGCATTCTTGTGCAGTTTCCGTCAAGATTTTTTCTCTATACGTTTTGTCAACATCCTTGTAGTGCATCTGTAAAGTAGTATTGACAACCGCTGCTTGGAAAAGATTCTGTTTTATTTCATCGGATAGGTCTGACTTCCACGTGATCGATAGCCGATCGATAGCCGTCCACGCCTTCGCTAGGCACATATTGATGTCGCTTTCAGTAGATAAGACGCTGCTAACGAGGTACGTGATTTTGTCCTCTAATATGTGAGAACTGCCATTTAGAGTGGAGATGTAAGTAAGTAAAGTTGGCGACCGTAGTCGAGGGCGACCAGAAGGCTCCTTTTTCAATAGCTACTACACCGAGGTGTAGGGAGGGCGCTACTCTTTTCCCTGGATTGCTCCACTTTACCCTTGATACGTGCCTTATATTGCTGAGTGTTAAGCAAGGAGGTATCAAGTACCATTTTTTAAACGTCTTTGGTATGACTCGACCTGGGATTGAACCCTGGTCTCCCAGACCATTGGCGAGTGGAGATGTACCATGCCTCTAATTCAAACTAGTCTTAATACAAATAATTACATCTTATATATAAAGTTTTCCAATTTAATGCATATAATTTGCACACACATATAGAGAGAAATTTTGTGTGTATACACTCACACGTTACGCTTAAAAATAGATTTCAAACATTTGTTACGTCACATAGATTTGAAATAGAACCCGACTAACGGCAACAAAATGCTAGGATTTTTCTTATTTTTTAATTGCATGCTTAAATTTGAATTCAGAAAAAAAAAATCACATATAAACATTGCTTTGATGATGGTTTAATATAAAAAAAACGAAACATTGCATTAATGTTGGGAAAAAAAAAACTAGTCTCATTGGGTGCCCCATTCATATAGCCTTGTGCCACATATGTTCTCTGACAAAAACAACAAGCTGGAAACATACACGTATGTTAGAACAAAATGAATAATTTTTAAAAAATGCAAATCTCTTAGTGGACTTATTCATTTTGAAATATATATAGCTTGGTTTCTTGTTTTAATGGCATGTCAACCATTAAGGATTATCTAATGCCAAATCTTGTTTATATATATAAATATATTGAATATGATTTTCGGTAACATTTTTTATATATCATTTGTTTGCACACACTTAAATGGTTTCAAGTATTGCTATTTGTTGTTTGCACACATTCATTAGGACCTTGAATAAATTTTCGCTTATATTTCATGAAAAGTAATGTTTTATTTTCAAAAAATTATTTAGAAACATGTCCCTGAAAGTATTACCCATCGAAAGCCACTACTTTTTTTTCCATCTTTCTGGTAGCATTTAAATTCCATGTCAGAAAAACAACACGTCTTTTGAGGTTAACCACAAGTCAACCCGTTGTTTTGGCATCTTCATTAGAATCAAACAGCTACTCAACCAGACCATGGGCTATCGATCAGAACAAGTGATAATTGGACAGTGCAATGTCTGGTGGATACGGCGGTTGAAGTAGGATTTCCCATTTAAGCTTTTCCAAGCAGGTTTTCACCTGTTTAGCAACGTGTGGCCAAGCGTTGTCATGTTGCAAAAATACTTTGTCATGTCTTTGCTCGTACAGCGGCCGTTTTTTTTTTCTTCAACGGGAGATCGCTATCGACTACAACTGCTGAGTTTTTGCCGACCTTAAACGCATCAATTGTAGTCGACAGCGATCTCCTGCGATGGTTTCGGTTAGTTTGAACCGCTCATACACCCAGTTGATCACACCAAATGCAGAGGAGAAGCTTTGAACCACGGATATACGGCTTTGCATGTTGATCCATAGTCGGGCTTACCCTACGATCTTCTACGCTTAGGGTTATCGTAGTGAATCCACTTTTTATCGCCGGTCATGAAGCAGCTGTTCACACGTGACAAGACGCCGTTCGACGTCTCTCGGCTTCAACTCGTACGGTACTCAGTGTCCTTGCTTTTGTATCTTTCTAATGCTTTCAAACGTTTTGAAACTGTAGTGTGATCAACTCCTAATGATTCTGCAAGTTCAGCTCGCGCCTGATACGAGTCTTCTGGGTGTAAGGCTTCCAATTTTTCGTCTTCAAACTTTTTCGGTGTGCCAGAACATCCTTTATCCTCAACCTCAAAATCATTATTTTTGAAGCGTCTAAATCAATCTCTGCATGTTGTTTCCAACAAAGCATGGTCGCTGTAAGTCTCAACAAGAACTCTGTGTGTTTCAGCAGCAGATTGCTTTTGAATAAAGTAGTGCAATGAAATTTCCCGCAAATACATTTTATTTGGCACGAAATCTGACATCTTTAACGCTAAAAAAAACAAAGTTGTTTGCACTTCGGAGAAATGACATTTACTGAATTTCAAGCTTGCTTATGTTACTTCCTTATAAATGTGTTACCATCTGAAACAACATGCACGCAGTTCTGGGAATACCATCTGTAATAATGATAATAATTTGATTTTGATCATTTGTTTGGACACAGGCTTCAAGTCTAGTAAATGCTGAAACAGTTCCGTTAGACCCAGAGAGAGGAGCCAAATATAACTACCACTCCGGATCAGTGTGGACTCGGAAGTAAGGCAATGAAGGAGTACTCCAAATCCCCGCTGGCTTCAGGACTAAAAGCCTTAGCATCAGATGGTTTCGAGTCATATCCAGGACACTCGTTGGCTGGGGCTGTAGTATATATATTTATATTTAAATTCATATACATATATATATATTTAGAGAGAGAGAGAGAGAGAGAGAGAGAGAGATTTATATAGATTTATATAACGATATTGATTTATATTCGTATATATATATATATAAATTTATATTCATTATATATATATATATATATATATATATAAATTTATATTCATTATATATATGTATATAAATTTGTATTCATTATATATATATATATATATATATATATATATATATATAAATTTATATTCATTATATATATATATATATATAAATTTATATTCATTATATATATATATATATTTATTTATATTATATATTTATATTTATTATATATATATAGATTTATATATATAATATATATATGCATTTATATATCTATCTATATATATATATACAAATTTATATTTTTTTCAATATATTAATGTATACATATGAATTTATGCAGATGTTTATAGATAGATAGATAGATAGATTTATGTACATTTATATATATACATACATATATATATATATATATATATATATATATATAAATTTATGTACATTTATATATATATGAATTTATGTACATTTATATATATATAAATTTATGTGCATTTATATATATATAGAGAGAGAGAAAGAGAAAAAGATATATATATATATATATATATATATATATATATATATATATATATATATATATATATATATGCTAATTAGGCCATGAAATTTCCACGGTTCTGATTGTAGATTGTAGAAATTAAAATTGATCCAAGATTGATTGTTGCTGACTCAAACTACTGTAGCCTCACAACTCTACGACGTAAAAATATATAATATTCTTGTAAAGAAATTAACATACAGACAATAAATGTTTATTCAACACAATAAAGTAATTTTAGCGTTGTTTACTTCCACTCCAGAAAACTTTCATCAATGGCCATTTGAACAGTTTTAGCTTTCTTTTTCAACCTAGATTTGGCGCTTACAATAACCCTCATTCTCTGGACCAAAGTAAACAAACATTATTCGATTTACATCTGGATTTTTTATGGGTTATAAAGTTATATATGTTCTATAAGATGTAGATGCGATCTGATCTTACTCGTTGGGCTTACCTGCTTCTACCAAAACAATCCTGGTTGTTGACCTCTTGAAAATTGTCCCTTTTCCAACTTATATAATTTTCGTTATGTTCGTTGGAAATGGAATCGGTTACCCGAGTTCAAAACCTGGACGAGGCTGTTTGCATTTCACTTCAACACTAATGCCGTTTGGAAAGGCCTAGATGCCATAGTTCTCTCGACCTTTCCACCTATGCGTATTCAGTTCAGCAACCTACGCAGAAGAAGGAAAACTGAATTCCAACGATATATATATATATATATATATATATATATATATATATATATACAAGACAGAGCATGTAAAAGAGTCATCTGACGAGACGGAGAATATACCAACAATATTCTCCGCCGAAATAAATTTATTATAACGGCTTAACCGAGTTTGAGTCTCCATTTAATTGTACTTTATATATATTTATATATATATATATATATATATATATATATATATATTGAAGATTATTTGTCTGTAACTCAAATTAAGTTGCCACCGAAGTCACAATTCCGTTAGTTATTTACACCACATTCTTCATATTTTTATTTTTATTAGAAATTTCAATCATTAATAAAATTTTCATATTTTTAATACTGTTGGCCTTATCAACGTATTAATAGCATGCAATTGTATATATATATATATATATATATATATATATATAAAACATGCAATTTTATCTATCTATCTATCTATCTATCTATATATATATATATTACATGCAATTGTATATATATATATATATATATATATATATACAACCAAATTGTGATAACTAAAGTGATAGACTGGCATGTTGTATTAAGCAAATTCGAAATTTAGTCGCTATATTACGTACAATTTCGGACTAATACCCTTAGGGAAGGTATGAACCTCTTTATTCACATAATTCATGAGTTATATAGTACCACCTGTTGTTCTTCTAGAAGGATACTTTGGCATTGAATAATCCACGAAGATTGATATGCCACTAAACAAAGAAAGCAACCCATGATAAAAATATTATAAAGTCTACCATCGACATGATTAAAAAAAGTTATCAGTTTTATAAAATCAACTGAAAATAACTAAATAGAGAGAAAGTCTTCGTCGTGTTGTGGTTAATATGCAGGATTGCAACATTGTAGTGAACGAGTTCGAACTCCAGTCGCTCTATTGCGTTCACCGTCGGGCTTGGGAAAGGTATGAACCCCCTATCCCCTCACCAGCTATGGGTTAGATAAGTTGGTTAGTTGGTTTTTATGACATATCAACCCTTGTCGGTTATTTAATGCCAAATCCTGTTTATACATATATTACATATGATTTGTAAACGATTAGTTTATTGGTAATATCTTTAAATGGATTAGAGCTCACTTGTTTTCAACCAGTAATATAGTTTCAAGCACTGTTAATACTAATAGTTCTATTTGCGCACAGTTAAATTGTTTCAAATATTGCAAACACGAATAGTTCTATTTGTGCACAGTTAAATTGTTTCAAATATTGCAAACACTAATAGTTCTATCTGCGCACAGTTAAATAGTTTCAAGTATTGCAAACACTAATAGTTCAATCTGCGCACAGTTAAATAGTTTCAAGTATTGCAAACACTAATAGTTCTATCTGCGAACAGTTAAATAGTTTCAAGTATTGCAATCACTAATAGTTCTATCTACGCACAGTTTAAATAGTTTCAAGTATTGCAAACACTAATAGTTCTATCTGCGAACAGTTAAATAGTTTCAAGTATTGCAATCACTAATAGTTCTATCTACGCACAGTTTAAATAGTTTCAAGTATTGCAAACACTAATAGTTCTATCTGCGAACAGTTAAATAGTTTCAAGTATTGCAAACACTAATAGTTCTATCTGCGCACAGTTAAGTGGTTTCAAGCATTGCTACGGTTTAAATATTATCACGGCTATTGTTCTTTAAGGATGGCTATGGCAGTAGAATAACCCACGATGGTTGATATGCCATTAAACAAAGAAATCAAGCCAAAGTTAATAAAGGAGTAAGGCTGCATATGGTAAATATAGCCGTTCAACTCACAACTAAATTGATTCATGACTGGATGATCAGGTCCTATCTCAATCGTAAACCGGACAGCTGCTTTGCACGGACATGTGTATTCGTGTGTATGCGGTATGGGCCTTCGTCAGCATCTTGTCTAAAATGACCTTAGGTTGAACCCTGTCTAAACCGTTTCGCGAGGCCCCCTGCATCCCTTTCTTTGTTATTCAGTCATTTCATCATTCCACTCCCACCTTATTTTTTCTATACTTTTATTTCTTTACTACGCGAGTAAGCTTCGTCAAAATTAATTGATTATTTTTTCATTGTTAGGATCAGCGCTGTTGCTTTGGATCAGAATGTAGTATCTGTGCACTCTTCTGAAAATATCTGAGTATTTTCTGTGGAAGAGGAAATCCAACGCTTATTTTAAAAAACTATAAAATGAAATAATATCAGGAACAACAAGAGCAATAATTATAACAACACTGGTCCGTCGGCTTAGAATACGGACTGTATCCGTTGCAGAATTATGGTTATGGTTGATGGCATACCAACCTTCTCGGGTTATTTAATACCAAAGCTATCCTTCTAGAACAGTAGTGGTACTATTTAACCCTTAGCTGAGAGGATAAGGGGGTTCATACCTGTTAGAGAAGAGTTAGATCCCAACACTGAAGGGATATCCTGGGTAGCGCTCCAAACTGCATCTGATGAGGAGTCTCTAGTTCTGGGGAGTGTGGAGTGCCCTTTTATTGCCTTCATTCCCGAATCCTCTTTTCCTTGGAGTGGTAATACTCTTAGGGTTCCATCTTGGGGTTATATAGATCAGTTTGGAAATTATTCGTATTCTCTTGGGCTGTGCGCACAAAAAAAAAAGAACTATTAAGGAACAACTACACAGAAAAAGTAAAAATGAACGTACAATGAACGTGATTCTCTAACTACTAAATTTTAAATAATCCAAGATGGGTTGACATGCCGTTAAAATCAATCAATCAACTAGCAGGATGCGATATAAAGTCAATGTTTTTTAAGCGGAGTTTAACAGATTTGAATCAGGAGTTTTCTTTCTCTTAGACTGGTCGCCATACCAAGGCTGAAGAAATCAGTCTACTCTACTATTAAACTATAGGAAGAACAAACAGTTTCATGCGTTTCCCAAGGGCATTAGCACGAAGCGAAATAAAAACAACTTCTGAAAATTGAACTTGGGTCACCGATTCGATTTTTAACACCGATAATCGTTACGCTAAGTTCACATACAGACTTTTATGTATGTGTATGTGCGTGAATATTATATATATATATATATATATATATATATATATATATATATATATATATACCAACCCCGCTGCAAGAGCAGGATGCGACACAAGGTCAATTTTTAAGCAGAGTTTAACAGATTTTAATTCAGAGTTTTCCTTCTCCTAGATCGGTTGCTATATCAAGTTTAAGAGCCCAGTTGGCTCGACTATTCATCCATACCTGGAAGGAGAATAATTTGATTCATACCTTTCCCCAAAATATTAGCATTACGTGAAATGCAAACAGACTTGTGTGTAAATGTTTGTATATGTATATGTACAATACGGGTGCATATATATATATATATATATATATATATATATATATATATATATATATATATGTGTGTGTGTGTGTGTGTGTGTGTGTGTGTGCAACAGGAAAATACTCAATTCAAATTAAGAGATACAAACTGTTAACCGTCTATAAAGCAACACCCACCCACACACACACACACACACAAACAAACACACACACACATATATATATTATATATATATATATACTGTAATTCAGAAAAAAATGGCACATTATAACGAGATTTTTATACGTTTAATTCATTTAAAATACTCTTAGAGAATAAAACAATTTCCAGTCAAATTTGCAAAAAAAATAATTTTGTGAGCTGAACATTCATTTTACGTCATCCAAATTCCCGATAGATATAAACGGGAAATGCCAATTTATTCGAAGCTTTCATTTTTTTCCTTGATAGAAGCATCAGTATCATCATGGACCGCTATTATAATGAGAACCCAATGGGATATTTAGTTCTTTATATGGGTAGATAATTTGTTTTTTCTCCTGTCAAACATAAATCATTCTTAGATATGAAAGTCAGTTTTGGATTACTCCATTTTATTTATACTTCTTTTTTTCGTTGTTTACAATCTGTCCGCGTTTTTCTCGGGATTATATTTTCCTCATCACTAAAGAAAGGAGAGTACGGCACTGCATGTAACCCCTTTTTTTGCTTTTGAATCATACCCATAAAAAAATTGTGATTGGTACCCTAACGAGTCGACGATGATCCATGAAATAATTTGATTTTTTTATAAACAGTGTTGTTTTTTTTTAAAGACAATTACATTTTGATACATATTACAAAGAAAATACCTGTATGTTTTACCCAATCCTTCCATTAGGAACAGGATATGACAAAAAAAAAAACCCTGTAAAGACTTCTTCTCGTTGGTCGTTAGCCTTATATTCGAACGATGAGAAAAGTGTTTTTTAAACACCCCCGTTTTTAATTTGGACTCGTCCACATATTTGTCTATCGCACACAAGCTGCAAACGGATTCATTTTACCTACGATGGCTTACCAATCAGAGGTAAGGGAAAACCCTTTCATACTTAACCTCCTTTCTTTTTTTAAATGTAGATGTAAATAAGATTTTTTTTTGTTATGTGCTTTTTTTTTTTTTTAATATACTATTTCACTGCGAATATTGTTTTACGGGGCTGGGCTCTAATAGCCAATGAAAGTAAGAGATTGAACACACCCACTCTGAAATGGCGCTTTTACACATGCTTTTGCTCTGAAGGCTCTTAAATTTCATCTTCCCTGCTAACGTTTGATTTAGATTATTTACAGTAAATATTTTAGATATTTTTTCTTTCTTTATCAGTTCAGTATGCACTTTTAAGAAATATATGGTTTTATGAAATATGTGTGAAATAAATGTAAAGTGTTTTCGCTCTTAAGGGGTTTAAAAATGATATCAGATAAAACAGATGTCCTTATATATATGTATATATGAATGTGTTACTTTTTTCCTTATCAGCGAGTTTCAGGTGTTGAGTTCTCTTAAAAGTCCATATTTTCTTCTTACTTGTAACTTATCGTGAGACAAGTGACACATCATTTGTTTGTTACTGTAAGCGTTACATTCTCTTCACCCTATTTCTTTTTTCTTTTCTTTTTCTTTTTTAACCTAAAATAATTTTCTTAATCTTAATAATCTAAAGTTAGAGAAAAAAATTCATTTTTGAGCCTGATCGTCGATTTTCTTTTTACTAATTTATTTTATTTTATTTTCTGTAATTGTTTGACATTGGACTATTCAAGGAAAAACAATTTATAAGCTTCGACATATTTTATTGATTTTTATTCTAAAACTAAAGCTGGTAACTAATAATCTAGTCGATGGGTATAAATTAAGTTCTTATTTATTTTCTTATAAATTCTAACTTTTTAAAAATGCTTTTACTTTTTGCTTGATATTCATTTCTCTTTCAGCTTACAAAGACGGTGATAGACATAGAAATATCCCCGATGCTATTTTATCCCGTATTTTAGTCGTCTCGTTCATGTTTGTTTTGGTTTACTAGTCTCTTGACACAACTTGGATTATTTCATTTTTTTGCATGAAAAAATTCTATAATATTCTTGTTAGTTCTTATTTTCGATCCTAACTTTTTGAACAAACATTATTCACAACTTTTTTTTTTCATTCAAAAGCAATTCAAGACCACAAGCTCCAGTCAGTCTTCGTCTTTTTCAAAATTTCAACCTTCTTTCCTTTTTCTTTCTCTTTTTTCGCCTGCTACTTAGATCGTTTTCCTACGACCCTAAGATTAGAAGCGTAGAAAAAGTCCCCCTCGCCCCCCCCCCACAAAAAAAAAAGGAAAAGAAAAAATACTTTTAAGTGTTAGTCTGTCGGATTTGGACCTGAAAACATCCCTAATTGGGGAATCTTTCTCATCGTTACTATTCTGTTTGCCATTTTTCGGTTTAAATGGTGCTAGTTCAAATCTCTCTGGAGATTTTATCTAAAATAAAGAGAACATATATAATATAAAGATATTATGTAATTTAGAGAGAATAACCATTAGACACCTCTGATAAAAAGCAACTGAAATTAAGATGAAAAGATGGGGGGAAAAGACAAATGTTTCTTGTTCTTTTAAAGTCATCAATTCTTTTATCTTTCATTGAATGAATTTAGGGTTGATCCAATTTTCTGTAAAATGTTCATAAAACAATATAATATATGTATATTTTTTTAAATGTATCTTTTATTTTGGGCTTTTTTTTTTCTAGATAAAAAATATTCTTTTTGTTTTGTTTTGTCTTCTTTCTTTTGTTTTGTTCATTTCAAAGTTAATACTTTTATTTTATTTATTTTAAACATTTTTAGAAAAAAAAAGGTTAGTTCTTCAAAAAAGGTTAATGATATTCATTAAAATTTTGGTCTAATTTTTTTTTTCTACGAAACTTATATGTGCGTGTGTGTGTGCGCTTAAAAAGAAGTCGATATAGTACTAACAAAAATGTTAAAACTGCCGGTCTTGATGAAATGCCCCTCAGAAGTATGGAAGACAAGGAAATTCGATGACCTACAGCTCCGATTCTGCAACGCCGTATATAACCAGACCACAATAGACCGATGGACAAAAGACTGCATCCTCCCTTTTACCAAGAAAGGTAACCTCAGAATTGTCAAGAACTACTGAGGTCTAACCCTTACTTCCGTAGCGGCTAAAATTAATAATAATCTGCTACTCAACCGCAGCGAACCAGAAATACAGAAAATTCTTTGAAAGAATCAAAATGTTTATCGGAGAAACCGATCCACAATATCACAGATTCTGACAATCCGTCAGACTTTAGGAGTTCGTGCAAAAACCTCGAAGTGACACTCTTATTTGTAGATTTCTCAAAGGCATTTGACTCCATACACAGAGGGAAGATGGAGCAAATACTTCTAGCCTTTGGTCTCCCCAAAGAAACTGTCACAGCCATAATGATGCGCTGTGAAAACACGAAAGTAAAAGTTCGCTCGTTGGATGGAGACATAGACTTCTTTGACATTGTTGCTGGTGTTCTACAAAGGGATACATGAGCCCCATGTCTGTTCATAAACTGCCTAGACTACGTACTTCGAAGGTCGATTGCTCTAATGAAAGAAAATGGCTTTACATTAACAAAGGCAAGATGATACCTCGCATGAACTATTACGGACGCAGACTACGTAGATGACATAGCGCTTTTAGCAAATACACCTACCTAAGCCTAATCTCTGTTGCATAGCCTGGAGTAGGCAGCAGGTGGCATTAGTCTCCATGTCAATACAGACAAAACGGAATACATGTGTTTGAATAAAAAAGGAGGCATCTGCACTCTAAATGGTGGCTCTCTGGATTCAGTGGACAAGTTCACGTACCTCCGAAACAGCATCTCATCTACTGAAAATGACATCAATATGTGACTAGCGAAGGTATGGATCGCTATCGATAGGTTATCGATCATATGGAAGTCAGACTTATCGGATAGAATAAAACGCAATTTTCTCTAAGCATGGTTCGTGTCAATTCTACTATATGGATGCACCACATATACACTGACTGAGTATATAGAGAAAAAACTAGACGGGGCACAAGAATGCTGCGAGCTGTATTCAACAAATCCTGGAGGCAATATGCCTCAAAACAGCAGCTCTACGGCCACATCTCTAAAACCATCCAAATAAGACGAACAAGACATGCAGAACTATGGACCCTTTTCACATGGACGTGCAAGTGTTGGACGACCAACTAGAACTTATCTACAAAAGCTCTGTGCGGACACAGGATGTAGTCTAGAAGACCTGCCGGGAGCAATGGATGATAGAGACGAATGGCGAGAGAGAGAGAGTCAGGGAAATCCGTGCTAGCAGCACGACATGATGATGATGATGATGATAATAATAATAATGAATAATGATAATAATGATGATGATAATAATGAATATATATATATATATATATATATATATATATATATATATATATATATATATATATATATTGTGTGTGTGTATACGTAAACTTATAAATATACAATGTATGCGAGTGTGTGTGGGGGTAAATTCATAAACTGATATAATCTTTTTATTTATCTATAACCATATACGTATAAAATGTGTGTGTATATATATATATATGTATATATGATATAAATATTATATATGTATATATCATATAAATTTTATTAACATACGTGGGTGTGTTGATGGGTGGGTTTTAGCGTCATTTACTCTATTTCGGTAGACAGAAAAAAAAAAAAAGAACTGGTATAATAACTAAGTTATAAAAAAATATCAATTTGCCCCAAAAATAATTCTTATCAATAGTTTAAGAAATAAGAAGTGTTCAAAATTTTATTGTTTTAAAAACTTGAAGAAAAAGTATAAATAAAATGGTTTAAACTGAATTATTCAAAGATTATCTTTAGATTAATTATTAATTAATTTCTTTCACTACAAATGTTTTTTTTTTAATTTACCAATTGATTATTATCGTTTTTATTGTTATTCATACTTTTTACATTGCTAAACTTTGGGGGATCCAGTGATAACAAGTATATCCATCTTTTCTGTCAACTCTCATGGTCTCATTGTAATCCTCAAAGACACCTTCAACTTGTGATAGTTCGTTGATGTTACGTTCTTTTTTTTTTTTTTTTTTTTTTTTTTTTACATAAGAGCGTCCTAGTGGTTTTCGTTGGAGATAAAGTGATGACAATTTTACTTACTTTTCTTTTTTTCAGTCTCTAAAAAGAGGATGGTGAAACAATATTTACTCGTTTCACTTTGTTATTCTCCCTATATCATATCTATATTATATATTATCTCTATAATATCTGTTAAACTCTCTCATATATGTATATTATGTATATTATATATAATTTATATAATATACATAATATAATGCATATATGAAAGAGAGAGAGAGAGAGTTTAATAGATATTATAGAGATAATTTATATTATATTATATTATATCTTATAATATATTTTTTGTAAATTCATCTGTTAAATTACCGAAATAGATTAAAAAACAAAAAAAATGATCAGATGACATGAAATTCCGGACAAATTTTTATGAGAACGTTTAATTTCATTTAACCACTAATGTTTTTATTGTGTGTTCGGATTCTATTGTTTATTTATTGACAAGCAGAAAAACAGTAAATCATTGGGATATTTTTAAAAATATGAACAATACTTTGCTCTGAATTAGAGAATAAACCATTTCCAGTCCAATGTGTGACTGAATAATTTTGTAGGGTTCACATTTGCCTTGAATAACTTTTTATTTTCTTCTGTCATTCAAATTCTCGCCAATATGATTACGAAATGCCCATGCTAATTCTTTCTCCTTTCTTAAAAGAAGTTTTCGTATCGTCTTGGACTGTTGTTACAACGGGAACCCAATGCAAACGGATCGTCTATTTTAAGTTTACTCAAAACACCGTTATTTTTTTAGTAATATGTTGTATATTACTAAAAAAATAACGGTGTTTTGTAAACAGGACCAGAATTCGATTGTAAAATATATAATTTTATTTTCTCTGGAATAAGTGTCAAATTCACTACAAAAACATTTTTAAATGATATTTATATTGTAATTTAATAGAAAATGAGGAAGATTTATGGGAATTTTTTTGATAAAAAATCGAATTATTCTTCTATTTTAAACCTTGAAACAAACATTATCTTGTTATCTATTTCACAGTTTACTCACGACACACGCACTTACTAAAAGCCAATACCTAAACTGCTTTATTTATTTCATTTATTTGTTTATTTATTTAAACTTGTTTTTTTTTTTTTTTTTTTTTTTTCTGCCTTGACATTTCATACTATGCGTAGGAGGTATAAAGTGGCTTAAAACTATATTAAGAAATGTAACATCACATTGTGTGTATGTGTGTGGGTGGGTGTGGTAATTCGGGGTAAATGCCCTTGGGTAAAAGGTATAAACCATTTTTTCCTGAAAGATATAAAAACTCTTGCAAAAAATGTCTTGTCGCTGGCATGTCACTATGCGTGAAAGAAGAGTAGTTGAGTGAGCACTTGGGCAAACCACTCTCCCATAACACAAGCAACATTTACCCCACCTTGGCAAGAGCAACAATTAAAAAAATATTACATACATTGATAAACCGTTGCTGAGTTTGACAATGAGCAGACAGTTATTTAAACAAGTGGTTAGATTTTTTTTTATTTCGTAGATAAATAATACACATATTGTATTTTCCGAGTTTTTTTGTTTTCGTTTTTTTTTTTGTTTTTTTTTTTTTGTATTATTTTGTATTATTTTGTTTTATTCTTTCTTTTCTTTTTTTTTTTTTTAGAATAAAAAGAAATATTTTTTTCTTTTCTATTTTCCTTTAAGGTTTTGAATATTTTTAAATGATGATTTTTTTTCTGAGAAAATCTTAAAATCACACCTAATGTATTTGTTTGTTTTTATGGAGCAATTATCATATTTTCTTCGACTTTTTAAGTGGGCGTAAAGCTTTCTTTTCCTTTAAGTCAAACGTTGTTTACGTACAATTGACAGGATCGATTTTTAAACCTAGTCGGTTCCTTCCTTATAAAAAAAAAATCAACAGCAAAAAACTAAGTAAATAGATAATTAAAAAGATTTAAAAAAAAAACCCCAAAAAGATCTAAATATACCCATAGGTATGGATACCATTTTTCTGGATGAAATATAAATCGTCTTACTGACACGGTCTTCTTAACTCATATCTTTAATTAGAGAAATAGCTTCCATGGATTTTTCTCAGACTTACTTAAAGGATATTAACATTCAAATCTTCTCTAAACCTTTGTTGTCGTTTGTTTAAACTAATCCAAAGGTTGCCAGAGGAATGAATCCAGTTTAAATGTGGAAGCAACCAGGCTGGATATAAGTTCTTTTTTTATTTTATTTATTGATTAATTTTAATTCAGTTTACTGCTATACTTCTGGTAAATATTGTACGCAAACAACTAACCCTTTTGACATTGTAAAAATAAAGTTATCTGTTAAGTAGATTATATTGAAATTCCAGTAACGTTCTGAAAGGTATCCGCTAATTTCATTTCACCTCGTGTGGTTTGTGTACAATGACTTTGCTTAGAGACCTCTGCGATCTTCACCTTAAACTAGTGTCAAGGTCATCAGAAGCAAAACTCAAATTCCTTGTTATTTTTTCTTTTTCTTTTTTTTTTTTTTTTTTGGAACATCGACAGTTTCTGTGGGACATTTTTGTTTTTGTTTACTTTTTGATTAAGTCTTTTGTTCTTGGCTTGTTTTCACTGATACGCGTAAAAAAGAAAAGAAAAAAAAGAAAAAAAGGATTTTGTTTTTGTAGCCGTTTCTTCTTAGTAAACAAAAAACAGTTGACTGGAGAATTTATTGTTGAATTTTAAAAGTCGGAAAAAATCTGTAAGTGTGCAAAAAATAATTTCTTTACTAGATGTCTTTAAATTACTGATTCAATGAATTATGCTAGTTTGGTGATATAGGTATAGTTTAATTATTTAAAATAATTTGTCGTCAATGACTATAGTAGCAGTTGCCGAAGAGGCTTAGAATACTCTTTATTCCCAACAGACCCCCTCAAAAGGGGTGTCATGATCATCTGATGGTGAGGTTCCAGTTCTAGAAATCTAAGGACTGTGGTGTACCTATTCATTACCATTACTCCCAGGTCCACTCTGTACGGGGTGGTCGTACCTGTCTTAGTCCCATCTGCGGGTTAAATAGATCTGTTTATAAATTATTTGTATTCGATAGAGCCGTATCCGCCACCAAAAAAGGCAACAAAAACTTATGTAAATATAGCGTACAATGAAGGCAATTCCCTCACCTCTACGTACAAAATAACCTTAGACGGGTTGACATGCCGTTAAAATCTTTCAACAATCCTCAAATAATTATTTTTATTTTAAAGTACTGTCTACTTGTAAAAATTTCAATTTTTTTTTTTCAAAAGGTCTAAAAGGTCATTTAATTGATTTCTGAAAATTTGTATTTGATTATTAAGGAACATGTAAAAGAAAAAAAAGTCATTTGAAATAGTTGCTTGGTGCTATTGAACTGTGTTCGAGTCTGGTACAAAAATCTACATTTTTTGAATACTGATTTTCAAGGCATGTCTCACTTGGAAAATCGGTGTAACACATCTTCCCACTCACCCTAAATGTTTGTCCTTGTATCGCAGCAAGTTTAGTTAAAATAACACATTCCAGTTGCACACAATTTAAACTTTAAAAAAATCACTAAATTAACAAGGGTAAATCATATACAATCACTATCAGGTAGACTGCAATTACCTGGCCCATGTCAGAAGCCTCTCCCTCGTGTCGTTCGTAGACGTGAACATAATAAGTATGTGGTTCTGCTTCATGAGGCTGTCCTCCGCCCCCGAGGCTACATCTTCGTATTGCACTTGAAAGTTTAGGGTTAAGGTCAATCATGGGCGTAAGTGTCATGGGAGGGGCTAAGTAACAATTGCTCCCAAATTAGGGCAATGCAAAAAGAAATTGGTACTTGTGTTTTAATCTGAGTAAATTTTCGGGTAAATCAGCCCCAGTCTAGTATGCCACTCCCACTTTCAACCCACCGTTCCCTTTAAACTCAAGATTCCTAACCATCCATATGGTCAGTCACTAATATCTGGTGTGTGTGTGTTTGTGGGTGTACGCATATGTGTCTGTTTAAATATATATATATATGTGTGTGTGTGGATATATATATATATATATATATATATATATATATATATATATATATATATATATATATATATATATGTGTGTGGGGGGGTATGTATATATGTATGTATACGTGTGTGTGTGTGTATATATATATATATATATATATATACACAAGAATGTTGAGAGCAGTATTAAACAAGTCCTGGCGACAACACCCCACGAGACTCCAACTATACGGACACTTGCCCCCCATCACAAAAACTATACAAGTTCGACGAACCAGACACGCAGGACACTGCTGGAGAAGCAAGGACGAGCTCATAAGCGATGTACTCCTGTGGACCCCCACACATGGATATGCAAGAGTGGGACGACCAGCACGAACCTACATACAGCAGCTATGTGAGGACACGGGATGTAACCCTGAAGACCTGCCGGAGGCGATGAATGATAGGGAGAAATGGCGAGAGACGGTCAGGGATATCCGCGCAGGCGGCGCGACATGATGATGATATATATATATATATATATATATATATATATATATATATATATATATATATATAATCTTAATTTATACGTTAATGTATATAAGTGTGTGTTGAAATGAATGACGGGAAATAATCCGACAGTATGGAGAAAAATTAGTGCCATCATTTTTAAAGTTCTGATGATAGTTTCTTAAAACCGAAACGTTATAGCGTCGACTCTCTTTCACGATAAAGTCATCACTTTGGATTACTTTGTTTTTCAGTTTTTCTTTATATATATATATATGTGTGTGTGTGTGTGTGTGTACACAATGCATTTTAAGTGTAAAAAATATATTAGATGAAAAAAAGGACAAAAACTTTCTCATGGAGTTTCGCAATTACGATCCACAGGTGAAATAATATTTTCCACGTCTAGCATTATACACATACAATGCATTGCGATATTGCTAGGCATTTTTGTAAAGATTTTACAAATAATGAATGCTTTCGGCGTTAAACTTTAATCATTATTTATTTATATATATAAATATATATATATATATATATATATATATATATATATATTTATATATATATATATATGTGTGTGTGTGTGTACACAATGCATTTTAAGTGTAAAAAATATATTAGATGAAAAAAAAGGACAAAAACTTTCTCATGGAGTTTCGCAATTACGATCCACAGGTGAAATAATATTTTCCACGTCTAGCATTATACACATACAATGCATTGCGATATTGCTAGGCATTTTTGTAAAGATTTTACAAATAATGAATGCTTTCGGCGTTAAACTTTAATCATTATATATATATATATATATATATATATATATATATATATATATATATATATATATATATATATATATATCGTGTGTGTGTGTGCGCGCACGTATAGATATACTTTTTATAAATTCATTATTTAAAATAATATATATTTATATATATATAGGATTATAGATTTCATTTCCAACATAACAATTAGGAAATGTACTCGGCAACCCAAGTTCAAATCTTGGACAAAGTTGTTTCATTTCGCATAGCACTAATGCCCTTTGGAAAGGTTTGAATCCAACAATTCTTCTCTTCTCCCAGTTATGGGTAAAATAGTGGAGCAGACTGGGTTCTTTAACGTTGCTCTGGCAACCAGCTTAAGAGAAGGAAAACACTGAATTCAAACCTGTTGTATCTCATTTAAAATAAATTGACCTTGTGTCACATCCTGCACATGGTGGAGGGGGTTGAGTAAATATAATTTGATTATTATCTTTTATATCATAATAATATATGAGATGTATGATAATATTAAAATTATATCATTCATAATAATTACATTTTTTTTATAACACATAATCTTTTTATAATGCTTTATATATCAAAATAGCATCCTTCAAAATAATAGAATTTAAGGTCTTAAAAGTTGTTGGTTGGTTGGTTTTATGGCATATCAACCTTTGTTGGTTATTTAATGCCAAATCAATTTTTTATACAAATAATCAGTTCTATTTCAAACAATTCAGTTTAGCATGTGTACACAGTTTAATTGTCAAAAATATTTCTATTTCAAGCTATTGAATTTAGTCAAATAGTTCCGATTCAAACAATTCAATTTAGTATAAGTAGAGATTTTGTTTAATGTTTTTGTTAAGTCAAAACAGTTCTATTACAAACAATTCAACCTAATGTAAGTACAGTTTTAATGTTAAAAACAGTTCTATTTCAAACAATTTAGCTTAACATACAAAAACAGTTTTGTTTCAAACTATTCAGTTTAGCATAAGTATCCAGTTTAAATATCAAAACAAGTTCTATTTCAAGTAATTCAGTTTAGCATAAGTATGCAGATTAGTCCTATTTAACCCATAGATAGGGCTCTATCAGGTGCTACCACTCTGGGCCAGAGTGGACCTGGGATTGATAGCAATAAAGGGGTACTGTGCATTCCTCAAAGCTCCAGCATTACTAGAACATCACCATCTGATTATTTTGTATCATATTCAGGATACTCATTGGGAGGGGTCTTACCACTCTGCAGAGAAGCAGTCAGTGTAATCTACAGCCCCAGCTGACTGGGCAAATCTTTAATTTGAATCATACTTAATATATATGTATTTACCCAACCCCTCTACAAGAGTAGGATGTGACATAAGGTCATTTTGTGGGGGGGGTAGTAGAATTTCACATGTTTGAATTTGGAGTTTTCCTTTAAGACCGGTCACTATATCAAGGCAAAAGAACTCAGTCTGCCAGACTATTTACCCCCAGCTAGGTATATTAGTCTAAGAACCATTGGATGTGGAGTGGGGGTCTGCAATGTCAAGAGCAGGAGTTCATTGGACTCTCTCTTGCTATCTATTCCTATCAACCATCACCCTTTTGGAGGTCCTCTCGAACAGTGGTTTTAAAACTGTGGTCTGCAATGTTAGCTGCAGGAGTTTGCAAATGCTGTAAAGGTCTTGAAGATTCATTGCATTTATGACAAATGAATGACTCAGCAAGATTAGAGTTGTATATATATATAGTATTAATTGTGTTGTATTAATTATGTATATGCCTGGTAACCGGCTCATTGGTCTAGTGGGTTGAGTGTTCCCCAATGGTCTGAGAGACGTTGGTTCAACCCCAAGTCGCGGCATACCAAAGACTTTAAAAATGGTACTTGATACCTCCTTGCTTAACTCAACAATATAAGGTACGTATTAAGGGTAAAGTAGAGCAATCCAGGGAAAGGAGTAGCGCCCCCACACACACACACCTCGGTGTAGTAGCTTTTGAAAAGGGAGCCTTCTGGTCGCTCTTGACTACAGTCGCCAACTTTACTTACTTATATGCTTGGTGCAAAGACTTTTTTTTTTTCTAAAGTTGATGGGAAAATATTGTAAAAATATGAGATTCCTAAGGAGGCATTACAAACAAACAAACAAAGAAATAATAATAGATATAATAATAGCAGTAGATGAGGTATTGCTACCAAGGTATATGAACTGGTTCACTTATTTCAGATTTTAATCAAGATGATGCCATCTCATTAGATGGAAAACCTCTCTCTCTCTCTCTGTGAAGTATTTCATCTGAGTTCATGTAGAGACCAATACCTCCTACTGCCTGCTCCAGGTTATGCCACAGAGATTTGGCTTGAGCAGATGTAGTAACAAGAAGTATAAGATTATCTACATAAAATGCATCAGTATAAGTTTCCATGGAATCTTGTTTGCTTCCTACCTTTCTCAGTGTGAAACTTTCTTTTATTTGATCTATTGACCTTTGTAATATGTAATCTAGGCAGATGAAAATAAAATTATATATATATATGTGTGTGTGAGTATATGTGTGTATATATGTGTGTATATATGTGTGTATGTATGTATGTGTGTGTATATATGTATGTATGTGTGTGTGTATATATGTGTGTATGTGTGTGTATATGTGTGTATGCGTGTATATATATATATGTGTGTATGCGTGTGTGTGTGTATATATATGTGTGTATATGTGTGTATATGCATGTGTGTGTGTATATATGTGTGTATATATATATATATATATATATATATATATGCGTGTGTGTGTATATATATATGTATGTATTTGTGTCTGTCTATATATATATATAGATATGTGTGTGTGTATATGTATATGTGTGTGTGTGTGAGTGTATACATATGTATGTGTGTGTTTATGTATGTATGTGTATTTGTGTGTGTGTGTAATTTTTTTTTTTTTTTTTTTAGAGATTATATTCTCTTTTTAATGAAAGTATTTGCTATTTGATTTGTTGACATTTTCCAAACAGGTTTGTCATAGACAAAAGCCCTAGTTAAAATACTCTCTATTCTTATTGATAAGGCAATCATAAAAAAAAACAAGCAAAAAATAACTCCCCACCCTCTTGGCGAGGCATAGAATATGCTGACTGTATCCCTGCTGAGGGGCTAGACCTCAACAAAAGGTGTGTCCTGGGTATGACACAAAACTGTCTGATGCTAAAACTTCATATCTAGAGAGTATAGAGTGCCCCTTCATTTTCATTACTCCCAGGTCCACTCTGTCTTGCAGTGGTAGTGCTTATTAGTGTCTCTTGTATGGGTTGAATAGAACTGTTCCATCATTTACTAAGGAATATTTTCATCAGTTACTTGAAGCCATATAACTCTATGCAAATTATTTATATTGGATAGGAATACTTGATATCATATAGTAAATAAAGTTGGCAACCATTGTCAAGGGCGACCTGAAGGCTCCTCCCTTTTCAATAGTTATTACACCGAGGTTTAGGGAAGGGCCCTACTCCTTTTCCTGGATTGCTCCACTTCACACTTGATCTGTACCTTATAATGCTGAATGTTAAGCTGGGCAGCATAAATACCATCTCCTGGACCAATGGCAAACACTCTACCCATGAGTCCATATAACCATGTGTAAAAAGAAAAACTTTATGAAAATGTTACGGTACCTACCTACATGGTAAATGACTATTCCTCCTCAATGTATACTGACTCTACTTGACACTTGGTGAGATATCCTCCAAGCAGAGTGGAGCGTATGCACTACTCATTGGGAAGCACTGGGCTGGAATGCACTTCGCTTGGCCGCGTTTTATCGGTACGCAGATCTGGTCAGGTGTGTCCTGGTTTCAGTGGCAGTCGGTCGAGGTATGCCTTGACTGGCATCCTCAAGCCTCAGGGGGGCATGCTCCCAGGCTTTGACCTTCCTTGGAGGGGCTAGGTTTATTGCCTAGGGCCTGAGGCCCCTCCTTTTAGGGGAGTGTCAACAGGGCCCGAGGCATTTTTGGAGCCACTGGATATGTCTGGGCTATGGCCCTGTGCTCGGACCCACAAACAAAATGGCCTTGTGCCACACTCGTCCAGTTGGTGGGATGTGCGTCAAATACCCATAACCTCCAAGCTGCCTGACAGTACCAGAAGGACATTCCAAACTTTTGTATAACACTTGTATCCTGTATATTTGTTCTGTTATTGTAATATATTTGTTTCATCCTACTTCTCTTGTCTGTGTCTTCATTTTGACCCCTAAACACCACAAATGAAACAACCACTCAAAAAATGAAATATGTACATGATTCTCTAATCACTAGGCATAATATAACTCTAAACAGGTTAACATGCCATTAAAATCAATCAAACCAAATCTGAATCAAAATAACTCTGCGATTATCAAACCTTTTACATTCAATGAATGCAGAGGATGCTCAAAAACTTCATATCATAAGTGGCCTGGCTTCGTTACAGAAAAAATGTGTGGATTTTGTCTCTGGATTTCTGATATGAGGAATTAGTCTTATTATCCATCAATGTTTGGACAATTGTCATCTTCTTCATTGTGATCATCTCTGCCTTTTGGTTATTGTACCTTCCAGCTCTCAGTAGATGCTCAAAGAAAGTCAGTGACTATGATCTTCAAAACAAACAAGACAAGGATAATAGTCTAAATAAATTAATGAATGTGATATGAGTCTTTATTATATATGAGATATGTCTGAAGCTTTTTTGCTAGACCCAAGTAAACTTGGTGATCATAATCTAGAGTGACCCGAAAGCTCCCTTTTCAATAGCTACTACACCAAGGTGTAGGCAAGGGTGCTGCTCCTTTCCCTGGATTGCTCCACTACCCTTGATCCTTGCCTTATAATGCTGAGTGTTAAGCAAGGAGGTATCAAGTACCTTTTTTTTTTTTAGTCTTTGGTATGATTCGACCTGGGATTAAACCCACGTCTTCCAGCCCATAGCGGTAGTGTTCACCAATGGGCTGGAAGACTGTGCCAAACTAAGATTAGTAAATAATAACAAATGACGACACTTTGCACATTTCATCCGAGATAAGATCACATTTTGGGCTTTTATGAATAAAGATGAAATCTTGTGGACCCCCATATGAGTAAAGATGAAGTCTCGTTGACTTCTATATAAGTAAAGAGGAAATCTATCAAAATATTTGATGAAAATTACATCCAATATTTGCGCCGAGTAATGACTTTTAGTGAGAGAGATGTGCTTGCTTTGCTTGGCACAAATTGGCAATTCTTGGTGATGTTTCATCGTGATTACTTCCAGGTTCATTCTGACCTGGAGTGGTAGAACCTGTAAGACTGTGGGTCAGCTAGATCTGTTTGCAAATTATCTGTATTGGATAGGAATACCTATATAGCTGCATGTAGAAAAAACCTTTCTGTATACAGCTCGTCTGTCAGGGTCCCTTTGATAAGTTAATAAGAAATGTTTAAGAATTATTTGTGTTTAATAGAATTGTGTGTGGAAAAAAAACTTAAAAAAACAAATACATAAAAAATGTAAAGTATCAACTACTATGAATGAAATTCCTTAATCTCAGCGCCAGGTAGGAGCAGATATTTTTGAAAAGTGGGCCACATAAAATATGCTTCACCATGAGGCAGACCACACTACTAAAAAATTCAAGGTGATTCTTAACTTGAAGGTAATTCAACCATTTTTCATACAGAAGACAATATGCATAAATATCTGCCAATAAACTGGGAAAAGTTTTGTTTTAGTTTTGTTTCTCTTTTCTTTTCTCTAAAAAATTGAAGACTTAGATGAGCCATTTAAAAAGTACTGCTGGTTGTATTTTGCCCATGACTGTTCTTGGCATAAAATCGTCCTAGATTGGTTGATATGCGTTTAAAATCAATCAACACTCTTTTACTTGCTCTTATGCTGTGCTTGTATACATTGTCGATACTGTGATTTAAAAGAAAACTTTTTAAGTTTACTACACCATAAATTTATTACTAAGTCATATATGGATAAAATACATTTATCTATTTAATCATTTACAACCAATATCCTAGATAAGACACTAAACTGCATCCTATGGTGAGGCTCCAGTTCTGGAATTCTGGGGAGAATGGACTCAGACCTTCATTGCCAATACTCCAAGATCCATTTTGACCTTGAGTGGTAATATCTGTTGGGGTTCCATCTATGGGTTAGATAGATCTGTTTAAGATGAAGTTTAGAATGCTTTTCAACTACAATGGCTCTTAAAACCTTGATATTGCAAATAAGTATCAAGTGCTTATCTGTTTAAATGATTGGGAAGATAAATTTTGTTGCTTATATAATTCAAGACCATAATTTTTTAAATGACTTTGGCATAAAATAAGCTAACAAGGGTTGACGAGGTGTAAAAAACTAACCAACCAAACTATATGCTACCATAAATATATGTATACACAAATTTAAGAGAAGTTTTATAAGATACATCAGTAAGCACAAGAATTGCATGCACATATACTCTTTTTCTTTCTGTTAACCTACATTGTTGTACCAAAGACTTTAAAAATGGTACTTGATACCTCCTTGCTTAACACTCAGCAATATAAGGTACGTATCAAGGGTAAAGTGGAGCAATCCAGGGAAAGGAGTAGCACCCTCCCTTACACCTCAAGTGTAGTAGCTATTGAAAAGGGAGCCCTGTGGTCGCCAACTTTACTTTTTTACATTCTTGATTGTGAGGGCCATTTAATGTAAGAATTATGATAATAGAAGCTGGAATCAGCAACCCAAATTCAACTTGGTTTAGTTTGGTTTGGTTTAGTTTTATGGCATATCAACCATTGCAGGTTACTTAATGCGAAATCCTCTTTATACATATATATTACATATATATATGATTTGGTTTGGTTGTATTTTATAGCATATCAACCATTGTAGGTTATTTAATGCCAAATCCTTTTTAACATATATATTGAATATGTGATTTGGTTTTGTTTTGTTTTATGGCATATCAACCGTTGTAGGTTATTTCACGACAAATCCTCTTTATACATATATATTAAATATATGTAATTTGGTTTGGTTTGGTTTTATGGCATATCAACTGTTGTAGGTTATTTAATGACAAATCCTCTTTATACATATATATTAAATATATGTAATTTGGTTTGGTTTGGTTTTATGGTATATCAACCATTCTTGGTTATTTAATGCCAAATCCATTTATATATGTGTATGTGTGTGAGTGTATATATATATATATATATATATATATAACTTGTAGGTAAAGTTGGTGATGGTGACTGAAGTCAAGGGTGACCGAAAGGCTCCCTTTTCAATAGCTAGTACTCCGAGGTGTTGGAGAGAGTGCTACCCCATTCCCTGGATTGCTCCACTTTACCCTTGATCCTTACCTTATAATGCTGAGTGTTAAACAAAGAGGTATCAAGTACCATTTTTTGAGTCTTTGATATGACTCGACCTGGGACTGAACTCCGGTCTCCTGGGCCATCGGTGAACACTCAACCCATTAGGCCAATGGACCGGTCCATTTAGTCAACAAAGTTAAATGGTTCTAATTATTGCTATGTATCACAAACAATTCAATTAAACATCCGTCATTGATTTATGAATAGTTGAATGTCAAAACAGTTCTATTTCAAGCAGTTCAGTTTAGCATAAGCACACAGTTTAGTTCTATGGACCAGTCCATTGGCCTAATGGGTAGAGTGTTAGCCAATGGCCTGGGAGACCGGGATTCAATCCAACAAATGATATGCTAAATTGAATTGTTAGAAATAGAACTGTGTGATCATTTAACTGTGTGTACTTACAAAAGGTGTTTACAAATCATATATATAATATGTATGTAAAAATAGGATTTGGCATTAAATAACCAACAATGGTTGATATGCCGATTTAAACTTCATTGCCATTACTCCCAAGTCCACTCTGACTTTGAGTGGTAGTACCTGTTATGGTTCCATCAATCAGTCAAAAAGATCAGTTTAAAAATCATTCATATTTGATAGGAATTTTTGATTCCATAAAACTTTTTTTTTTACTAAGAACAATTGCTTGAAGCAATATTTGTTTATTAAGGATTATTATTAGTTACTTGAAACCATGTAATTCTATGCAGACAAATAATTATTATCAAACAGAAATAGGTACTTGAAACCATATAGTTATGTATTAGTAAAAAGTATAGTTGGTGACCATAGTCGAGGGTGACCAGAAGGTTCCTTTTCAATAGCAACTACACCAAGGTGTAGGGGAGGGCGCTACTCCTTTTCCTGGATTGCTCCACTTCACCCTCGATACGTACCTTATATTGCAAGGAGGTATCAATTACCATTTTTAAAGTCTTTGGTATGACGCGACCTGGGATTGAACCCTGGCCTCTCGGCCATTTGTGTACACTCTAACTTTTGAGAAACAGCTACACAAAAAATGTAAATATAAATGTTCAATGAGAATAGTTCCCTAAATTCTAGACATAGAATAACCCTTGATGGGTTGATGTGCCATTAAAATCAATTAATCATTGTGTAGGTGGATAGTACTTATTAAAAGTCGTATAATTATTAGTTTTAGGCAGGAATACTTGAAACCATAAAACTTTGTGCTAATCATTTGTATTTGATGGGATTGTTTAATATCATGTAACTGTTTACAAAAAAATCCTCTCAAGAAACTACCCAAAAAATTTAAATATACATGTACAATGAATGCAATTCCCTAACGTGCAATCAAAACCAATCAATCATTTAATTTTTTTGTTTGTTTTGATATCTCAATCTGTTCTTCATTTTATTCTTTTTCTAGGAAATGCCAAAACCTGAAAAGAAAGTAACACCAACGCTAATATTTAGCGTATTTGTGGCAGTATTTGGAAATTCATTGCTCTATGGCTACAATATAGGTGTAATTAATACACCTGCCAAGGTAAGAAAATTTTTATTTTTTCTCTTTTCCATTCCTAAGAAAATGATAGGGGGTGTCCTCATGGTGTAATGGTTAAAAGCAATGGACTGCGGAATCGCAGTACGCGAGTTCGTACTCCAGTCGCGCTATTACGTTCACTTTCGGGCAAATACCATTGGGAAAGGTATGAACCCCCTTATCCTCCCAGCTATGGATTAAATAGTACCACTACTGTTCTTCTAGGAGAATGGCTTTGGCATTAAATAACCTAAAAAGAGTTGTTAATAAACAAAGAAACCTAAAACCTAAGAAAATGATAGATATTATATATACTTATGTTTCAGTTAATTTTTTGATTTAGGCTCACAAAACCATTGATTTATTGAAGTATTCACACCATTATTTTTTTTTTTTTTTTTTTTTTTTTTAGTGTTCCTAAATTTAGGTTTTAAAAATTCATCCTAAACACATATTGTACTTAAACTGAGATAAAAAAAAAATTCTTTATGTATATGTTGTGGAATGGCTGCTCTGCCACACACACACACACACACACACAGAAGAAGGACTGGTCTGAGTACTATTTAGAGCAGTGCTCACTCTAGACTGTGTCTGTCAACAACAAAATGACTAAAGTTGCTTACATTAGTTAGTGTACTGTATTTCTCTCCAGAACAAAATATTATTTCTTCTTCTATCATTAGTTGCTAGTATTTCTTTTTATACTGTTGTGTTGTGAGTAGTAAGGGTCAATGACCCTTATTACTCATAACACAACAATATAAAAAGAAATACTAACAACTTATGATATAAGATAAACATATAAAAAAGATATGTTCTTGAATTTCTTACCTCATATACTTATATATCAGTGGGGTGTCCTCGTGGTGTAATGATTAAAAGCAATGGACTGCGGATTCGTAGTACGCGAGTTCGTACTCCAGTCGCGCTATTACGTTCACTTTCGGGCAAATACCCTTGGGAAAGGTATGAACCCCCTTATCCTTCCAGCTATGGGTTGAATAGTACCACTACTGTTCTTCTAGGAGAATGAATTTGGCATTAAATAACCTAAAAAGAGTTGATATGCCATTAAACAAAGAAACCAAACCATTATATATCAGTCTATCTTATGTATAGTTTAGCTCTTGATTGATGGTGACAAAACCATTTATATATGAAGATGATTTTTTTTTTAATCATGAAAATTGGTTGGTGTGTAATTATGCATGATACTGTATTCATGACATATAAGCCCAGTTGGGTTTCTCAGAATGTAGACATAAAATCTAAAATGTGATATTTTAGATGTCGTTCTCGATATTTCTGCTCCAAACAAAATGAAAAAGCTGTTTGCCTATCTTGAAGAAATGGTATTAATTTCTATAAATGTCTGGACTAGCTCTGTAGCTTTGTAGGTTGACGAACCAATCTTGGAGAAGAAAAACAATATGTCAGTAGTGCTGGGTAACTTGTAATTTGCAACTGGTACCATATAACTCCATTCAATCTGTCACATGTTACTTGAAGAGGAGATGGTTTGTTTTGTTTGGGTTTTATATCATATAAACCGTTGTCGGTTATTTAATGCCAAATCCATTTTTACACAAACAGTTCTATTTCAAATAATTCAGTTTAGCATAAGTAAAAAAGTAAAGTTGGTGACCTTAGTTGAGGGTGACCCGAAGGCTCCCTTTTCAATAGCTACTACATCAAGGTGTAGGGGAGGGTGCTACTCTGTTCCCTTGATTACTCCACTTGAGCCTTGATTCTTACCTTATTATGCTGAGTGTTAAGCAAGGCGGCATCAAGTACCATTTTTTAAGTCTTTGGTATGACTTGACCTTGGATTGAACCCCAATCTCCCGGACCATTGGTAAACACTCTACTCATTAGGTCAATGAATTCAGTTGTAAAAAACTCAAGCACACGGTTTATTTCTATTTGAGCCATAGATTGGACCCTATCAGGTGCTACCACTCCAGGCCAGAGTGGACCTGGGAGTGATGGCAATGAATGGGTACTCCACTTTTCCAAAAGCTCTGGCATTACTGGAACCTCACCATCAGATTGTTTACAGTTATATCCAGGGAACCCGTTGGGTGTGGGGCTTACCCCTCTGCAGAGAAGCAGTTGGTGTATTCTACAGCCCCAGATGACTGGGCAAGAGAGATGGGTTTGACCAAGTAAACTTTACATTGCTCTGAGAGACACCTTGACGAGGAATTGTTTGACAAGGCGATGAAAGACCAGAAAAATGTTCTGGTACTATAACAACAGCTGTTTGTTCTGGGATTTTAACTGCATCCGGTGGTGAGGCTACTGTTATAGAGCTCTGGGAAGTATCAAGAACTACTTTGTTACCTTTCTAATGTATGGCTCAAATAGATCTGTTTAAAAACTATTCGTATTCAATAAGAATTCTTGATACCATATAACTGTGTACAAACAAATAATTATTATCAAATAAGATTAGTTACTGGTCTATCAGCCAGTTTGGTTTGGTTTTATGGCATTTCAACCATTGTTGGATATTTAACGATGAATCCTGTTTTAACATATGCATTAGATATATGATTTGTAAACACATTTGTAGATATACACAGTTACAAGATCAAACAGTTCTATTTCAAACAATTTAATTTATCATAAGTCAATGAAGTTAAATGCTTCCAAGTATTGCTATGTTTAACTAACAATTTAATTAAACATCAGTCATTTGTTTCCACACAGTGAAAGGATCTAATAGTTCTATTTCAAACAATTCAGTTTTGCTTAAGTCATTTGTTTTCACTTAGTTTAAATGTCAAACAGTCCACTTTGACCCATAGATTGGACCCTATCAGGTGCTACCACTCCAGGCAAGAGTGGACCTGGGAGAGATGGCAGTGAAGGGATACTCTTCATTCCCTAAAGCTCCAGCATTACTGAAGCCTCACAATCAGATTGTTTAATGTCATATCCAGGATACTTGGTGTTGGGTGGAGTTTTACACTTCTGTAGTGATGCATTCGGTGTATTCTACAGCCCCAGCCAACTGGGCTTATTGGCCAGTGTTTGAGCACTTTTCAGGTTAAAAAAGATCTTTTATAACCATTTGTGCATTTCACTTTATATAAAGTTAGGATAGGTTAGACCCAGTCAATAGTACTTGGTAAATGTCAGTATCTTGCCCATTGAATCATCAGACTAAGTCATTAATATATATATATATATATATCTCTCTCTCTCTCTCTCTCTCTATATATATATATATATATATATATATATATATATAATTTTTTTTTTTTTTTAAACCAGCAATCGGTCACATTAAGATAATAAATTTATTTCTATCCAGTTAAATCAATACTTTTAACAGAATGGAAATAAATTTATTACCTTAATGTGACCGATTGTAGATTTAAAAAAAAAAAAAAAAAATTATTTGCTCTGTATTTGAATGACTCAAGAAATCCATCTGCTTTATTATTTCACCCATAACGGGAAGGAAAAAACTTGTGCTCTTTCCCAAGGGCATTAGTGCATAGTGAATGCAAATAACATCTGCTTCAATTTGAATTCTGTTTGATAAATCTATTTTCAGTGATACTAACCAATATGACTTCTGTGTCTTATTACAAAGCATCTCAGTATTAAAAAAAACCAAAATAACTTATCAGTTATCGATAGCTGTTTGGTTTGATAACAGTAAATATTTTCTCTTCATTTTTTTCATTTTTTTAAAATTTGTTTTGCTTTGATTTGAAAATTAAGTACAAACGAGATAATCTTGTCTCTGCTTTGTAGAACAGGTTTCTTTAAAAAGGGTAAAAAAATTCCTTATGTCTCTGACTTGCTTTTCCGTGGGGGGGGTCTATAAATAACTTAGTCATTGCTTACTGATCTATCAAATTTGTTTAACACTGAAAAAAAAAGGTAAATTTATCTTCAAGGACACCTGATTTCTTTTTTTTTTTTCAGCGATAACTATAGTGTCTTGATTGATACCCTACTTACATTCTTTTCTTTCCTCTTACATTCAGATTTTCTTTTCCTTTTTCTTTCTTTTCTCCGGTCCTGTCAGTTGGGGCTGTAGAATCTGCCAAATGCACCACTGAAGAGGCGTAAGACCTTCTCAGTGCTCAATGATTGTCCTGGGTTTGACACTAAACTGCATTTGATGGTAAGGCTTCAGGCCTGGAGCTTTGGGGAATGTTGAGTACCCCTTTATTGCCATTACTCTCAGATCCACTTTGACTTGGAATATTAGCACCTGTTAGGATCCCATCTGTGGGTCAAATAGAATTGATCATTTAGTATACTTGAAACCATTTAACCGAGTAGAAACAAATGCTAAATATTGAATTGAATTTTTAGTGTTAAATAGCAATGCTTGAAACCATTTAACTGTGTAGAAACAAATGCATTCTGGGTCTTTAAAAAAATGTTGCCTTCAAACTATTAACTTAAAAATCATCTAATATATGTATAAACTGGATTTAGCTTTAAATAATCATGAAGACTTGATGTGCCATAAAACCAAATAACCTAGTCTAACCTGTCTCAGTCACTCCAAGAATGTTTGAATCTTCTGAGTCGAATGATGTATTATTAAAATTTCTTTTTATGATATTATAGTTTGGTTTGATTTGGTTCGGTTTTATGGCATATCAACCATTATAGGTTATTTAATGCCAAATCCTTTTTTATACTTATACATTAAATATATGATTAATGTTTTTAAATGATCCCAAACTCTTTTTTTCACTCAGTTAAATGGTTTCACTTATATCTAATACAAATACCTTCTTCTTTCTCCATCATAATTAATGAGGACCATCTGATCAACCTTATGATTGAGGAAGGCATCCTTGAGTGTGCAGATGGCAAATGAGACCAATCTGTGTGTGGAGGAGTCTTGGACAGGGAGAACAAGGAATGGTAGTGGCAGTGGCTGATCGAGCAGTGCCTTTTCTAAGTTTCCTGCACAGCTCAGCTGCTGTGTTTCTTCTGGTTTCACTGACTTTCGCTCCATGTTTGACAACTTCACATCACTTCTCTCTGTCCTGCGCCAGATATTCCAGTTATATGTAAAAACAGTTCTTTCAAACAATTCAGTTTAGTGTAAGTAGATGGTTTAGTTCCACTTGACAAATAAATAGGACCCTATCAGGTGCTGCCACTCTTTGCCAGAGCGAACCTGGGAGCAATGGCAAAAAAAGGTACCCTGTTTTCCCCCCCCAAAAAAGTACTCTGTTTTCCCTAAAACTCCAGTATTACTGAAACCTTACCATCCGATTGTTTAGTGCTATATCCAGGACACTCGTTGAGGGAGTCTTACCCCTCTACAGAGATGTAGTCGTCGTATTCTACAGCCCCAACTGACTGGGCCATGTAATATTATAATAAACAGAAACAAAACCAACAACAAGATATTTACAGCTGAAATTTAGCTATTATAGACTTTGAAAACCAGAAGAATAAAATGCATTTAAGATTTTTAAAGATTATTTTTATTGTTTCATCCAGAAATCTGTTTGTCTGTGACATGTTATTAGAAGAATCTTGTTTGTTTTTTAGGGCTCATTTTTTGGGGCCTAAAATAACTAGCCTAGTTATTTTTTCTTCATATAACTGCAAAAAAATTTGAGAGTTGCCCGTGGTGTAATGGTTATCATTGTAGGAAATGGACACTGCAACATGAGTTCAAATCCTTGACCAGGCTGATTGCATTTAACATAGCACTAATTCTCTTGGGAAAGGTACGAATCCAACTATTCTCTCTCCAGCTATGGGTAAATAGTTGGGTAGACTGGGTTCTTTAGCCTTGGTTAAGCAACCAGTCTAGGAGGAGAAGGAAAACATTTTAAGGCATGAGAATTAAAGAAAGCTGTTATACTTAGTGAGTTGAAATAATTTATTCATCTCTGCCTCCTACCAGACAGGGTTTGACACAAGGTCTTTTTTATAGTGGAGATTTAGGGGAGGGCAAGAGCGGGCCCAGTGAACATAAGCTCATTAGGTGCAATGTGAACTCTGCGAGCTTTTGCTAAGTCCCTAGGTGACTTTGCTGGTTAAAGCTTTACTAGACCTAAAGGTCTAGTGCTATGTTTGTCAATGATTTTTAGCCTACTGGGTGGTGGCCTGGCAAGGGCTGGAGGGGTCTAATCTATCGTTGACTTGATACTCCATGCCAGATAGCCTACACTAAGGTGCCGGGAGGGGGAGTTTAAACAATTATTCATGTTGGTTCAAGTCAGAATGTTGAGTCCAACCAAAGCAAAGAACAAATGACTTGTTCTAAGAGAATTTTTGTAGCTTTGAAATATATACTTGAAAGAATAGCTCTTCAGCCAGAGCTCAATCCCCAGGTCACAACTGATATACTATATATATATATATATATATATATATATATATATATATATATATATGTGTGTGTTGGTTGACCATCCCTTTTCAATAGCTACAACACCAGAGTGTAGGGGAGGGTGCTACTCTTTTCTCTGGATTGCTCCACTTACTCTTGATCTGTACCTTATAATACTGAGTGTTAAGCAGGGAGGCATCAAGTATAATTTTTTAGTCTTTGGTATGACCCAATCTAGGGTTGAACTCCAGGATCATTGACAAATACTACAAACATTATGCCAATTGATCAGTGTGTGTGTATATATATATATATATATATTGTGATATGGGCAAAATTCAAATAATACTTTTAATAGCATACTCATGTTTAAAATGACTATAATTTTTTTAAAGTGATTAGATATTTTTAAATTCTTAAAAAGGGACCCTTTATTTTGATCACATCTCTTCAGAGAATTGTGTCCATAATAAAGTTGTTGCCGACCTTAGTTGAGGGTGACCCAAAGGCTCCTTTTTCAATAGCTACAACGCAGAAGTGTAGAGGAGGGCGTTACTCCATTCCCTGGATTGCTCCACTTTACCTTTGATCCTTACCTTACCGGCATCTAGTACCATTTTTTGAGTTTTTGGTATGACTCGACCTGGGATTGAACCCCCATCTCCCAGGCCATTGGCAAACACTCTACTCATTAGGCCAATACTTGATATAATATGTGAGTTCAAATTTTGGGTAGCAAGAACTGTTGAATGGAACAAGTTTGGTTTGGTTTCTCTAGGTAATGGCATATCAACTTTCATTCTGGAATGAGTACTGAGATGCAGTCTTTGTGAGGAGAGAAGAATATTGTAACCTGGTTCACCAACTGATCTGTGTGAGTTGGGTGGGGAGAAGTATTAGGTTTCCTTTGGCTTAGTCTATCTCTTCCTCATTCACACATAGATTGTTGGAGCTTAGAATACTGTTATCTCCTACAGAGAGCTAAGACCCTCCCCAGAAAGGGCAGTCCGGGTATGACACTTAACTGTATCAGATAATGAGACTCCAGTTCTGGAAATTTGGAGTGAAGGGGTAATTGTTTACTTCAGATTATTATTATTATTATTATTAGTTACTTGAAACCAAATAACTGCATACAAACAAATGACTATTATTAAATAGAAATAATAACTTGAAATCATATTATTAGTAAGTAAAGCTGGCGACCATAGTCGAGGGTGTCCCGAAGGCTCCCTTTTCGATAGCTACTACACCAAGGTGTAGGGGAGGGCGCTACTCCTTTCCCTGGATTGCTCCACTTTACCCTTGATCCGTACCTTACAATGCTGAGTGTTAAGCAAGGAGGCTTCAAGTACCATTTTTTGAGTCTTTGGTATGACTCGACCTGGGATTGAACCCAGGTCTCCCGGGCCATTAGGCGAACACTCTAACCGCTAGGCCAATAGTAATGGGATGTATTAAGGAGGTACTTATTGTGTAATGTTTTCAAATCCTAGACAAGGCTGTTTGCATTTCACATAGTACTTATACTCTTGGGAAAGGTATGAGTCCAACTATTCTCCCTCCAGCTATTGATAAATAGTAGGGCAGACTAGACCCTTTAACCTTGGTATGGCAACCAGTCCAGAAGGAAAACTATGAATTCAAACTTGGTCAACTTTCCTTAAAAAATTGACCTTGTGTCACATCCTACATGTGCAGAAGGGTTGGTATGTATGTATAATTATTAGTAATATATATATATATATATATATATATCATCATCATGTCGTGCTGGTAGCACAGATATCCCTGACCCTCTCTCGCCACCTTTCCCTATTGTTCATCGCCTCAGGCAGGTCTTCTGGACAACATCCCGTATCCTCACATAGTTGCTGAATGTATGTTCGTGCTGGTCGTCCTGCTTTTGCACGGCCATGTGTGGGGGTCCATAAGAGTACATCACTTATGAGTTCGTCCCTGCTTCTTCAGCAGTGTCCTGCATGTCTGGTTTGTCTAACTTGAATAGTTTTCGTGATAGCAGGCAGGTGGCCGTACAGTTGGTGTCTTGTGGGGTGTTGCCGCCAGGACTTGTTCAAGATTGTGTGCATATATATATTTATATTTTCTGTGCAGTTGTTTCTCGAGATTTTTTACATACAGGTATACAATATCAAATATTCCTCATTCAAATAATTTACACTGAGTATAGTTCTAAGGATTCCTATCTAATACTAATCATTTCATATATATATATATATATTTTTTTTTTAAGAAAAACAACAAAACTGGTCACATAGGATTATAAATTTATTTCCATCCTGTTACGCATTTTTGAAATTTCCAAAAACACGAAAAAAAATTAACTGGACTTCTTCAGATCTTTTAGATAAAAAAACTAGAATAGACACAGAAAAGTGGGAGGGGATAGAAGAGGGGTGAAGAGTTATCTCCTCATTAAGCCCACTTCCCTTTAAAATTTTAATTTCGGTTAAAAATGTAGTAAATTTATTTTAAAAAGATTTTTTATTTTTTATTTTTTAATTACATTTTGACCTAAATTACAGATTTTATATTGAATTAGATTTAAACTTTAATTAATAATTTACGCTGAACTATACTCAGTGTAAATTATTTGAATTAGGAATACTTGATATTGTATACCTGTATGTAAAAAATCTCGAGAAACAACTGCACAGAAAATATAAATGCATATATGCACACAATGAATGTGATTTCCTAACCTTTAGGCATGAAATAACCCTAGATAGATTGACATACCATTAGAATCAATCCATTAAAAACCCTTAAGAAACATCTACAAAAAAAATATAACTGTATAATGAGCAAAATTGTCTATCCTCTTGGTATAAAATAACCTTGGATGGTTGGAAATGCTTTTAAGATCAATATTTTGATATCCCCCATTCTCAATGCAAGTTCTGCACAAACAGCTGAAATGTGGACCAAACTCTACTACAACAGTAAATGATCTTGTGTTCTTAAAGACCAAGGTCAATGAGTATCTTGTTGGTTCTTAGATACCTGAGGCACTCCTCATCCATTTGTATATTTCTATTTCTATCATCACTCATCTCTTGCTCTCAAATCACTTACCCCATTTCATAGTCATATTATTTAAAATTTTGCTGAATAGTGGCCAATTTGGTCTTACTTAGGGTTAGTCTTTGTTTTTTGTTTTTTTTGTTTTTTTAAGTACAGCAAAAGTGATTGATTAGTAATATTAGTACAAATAACAGTAATGATTCTGTATTGTCTGGTGATGGCGGAGGTTCTTGGGGGTGGTGACAAAATGAGTTACTGCCTGAAGCAATACATTACAAGTGACCCCACTTCATAGAACACATTATACGCATGATAACAGATGGGAGGAGGATACCTTTTTATGGTGGTAGTCATCATAGTCATTATCCAACTATTCAAGGTACATCCCCTTTTGAGTCTTCTTTTAACCATGGTATCATGGCTAACACACTGGACTGAACATTATAGTGAGTTCAAACTCTGGTTTGGCTATTACATTCACTTTTGGACTAATACCTTTGGGAAAGGTATGGGTTAAATAGTATGACTACTGTCTTTCTATAAAGATGGTGTTGTCATTAAATAACACACAAAAGTTGATATGCCTTTGAATAAACCCAACAAAATAACTTATTCAATAATTATTCTTTTTATCATTGTTTCCCTAAAAGATGACTTAATGCTCTGTAAGGTGACTGTATCCCCTGCAGAGGAGTTGGACCCCTTTTCTTTCCCCTACAAAAAAGGGGTTGTTCTGAGTATGGCATGAACTTGCTTACAGAAATATTTTGAGTGTAATTTTGTTCTCATCTTTATTGTTATTATTTTTAACACAACAATTCAGCCGCTGTATCCTCCGGCCTTCTTCAGGTGTCTCTTGTCTGGGTATGGAAATGATTTAACCTGGGACCCCTGAAGAAAGTTAGAGGATACAGCAGCCGAAACATGGTACAAATAACAACAATAAAGATGAGGATGACAGTCCGAAAAATTACTCACAAAATATTGCACATCAAGATTTATCTAAAAGATTCACACAGATGATTGCTTACAGGAGTTTAGCTCCAGTTCTGAAGCTCTGGGAAATGTTGAGTCTCCTTTCATTGGTATTATATTCATTAATATATATATATATATATATATATATATATATATATATATATATTGAGAGAGAGAGAGGTGGTCATGAATGAGGAGTGTAGAATTTCCTTCCATTGCCATTTTTTATATATATATATATATATATATATATATATATTAAACAGATGAGAATAAATTTGTGTTTAAAAAGTGTTTGATAAATAAGAAGTGTTTAATTATTAAGACCCTATCAGGTGCTACCACTCCGAGCCTGAGTGGACCTGTGAGCAATGGTCATGAAGAAGTACTTCACATTCGCCAAAGCTCCAGCATTACTGGAATGTCACCATCAGATTGATTTGTGTCATATTCCAGAAAACTCATTGTTGGGGGGGGGGTTGTACCTCTCTGAGGAGATGCAGTCTTTGTATTCTACAGTCCCAGCTGACTGGGCAAAATTACCTATTGAGGATTATTTTCATTAGTTAATCGAAACCATATAATGACTATTATTAAATAGAAATAATCTCTTGAAACAAATTATTTGTACTAGATTGGAATACTTAAAACCATACAACTTTGTACAAATTATTTATATTAGATAGGGATTCTTGATGTTATAACTGTGTGCAAAAAAACTTCGAGAAACAACGCAAAAGATATAAATATACAATGAATGCAATTCCAATTAGTAGTTCTCATCTAAGTACTGACCAGGTTCATTGCTGCTTAACTTTGGTGATCTGGCAGGAACTATTGATTAGAACAAGACTTGATTCAAAGTCATTCTCCTTTATTGGTAACATTTTTACTACTTTTCACAAAATGGTTCGTAATTGGCATCTTTTCAAGAGCCTTGTTGAGAAATTCTTGAAAAATGGCCAAAGAGTTTTAAGATTTTGCACTTAGTGTCCTTAATATCTTGAAGTTTTTCTGTCAAACTGTTATTTTCCAAATCTTGGGCATTTATTTTCTGGAGCAGGGCTTGTCATTTTCTAAGTCAATTACACACGCAGAACAGGAAGTGACAAAATGGAAGTAATGATTTCTTTTGTAATTTGTGAACCTTCAGCTCTTTCTAACTTCATATTTTGTTTGAGGTTTTTTGTTCTTTTATTTTCTTTTAAAAGGTTTTCCTGTCAAAATATGTCCCTCCTCCTATCTGTGTACATACACGTCTGTGTACATATTTCATACTCTGGGTGTGTCTATGTGTTTTTGGCTATTTCTTCTTTTATTGTGTCTGTGTGTCTTGCTCTCTTCTCTTTGTGTATGAGTGTTTCTCTCATTTTTGTGTATGTGCATCTTTCTCATTGTTTGTTGTGTATGTCTCTACCTCCAAGTTGTTCTTTACATGTCTCTCTCTCTCTCTCTTGTTTGTGTTTTATTCTCTCTTTCACTCTTCCCTCTGTGTTTCTCGCTCTTCCCTCTGTGATTCTCACTCTTCCCTCTGTGTGTTTTTCACTCTTTCACTCTTCCCTCTGTGTGTTTTTCACTCTTCCCTCTGTGTGTTTTTCACTCTTTCACTCTTCCCTCTGTGTGTTTTTCACTCTTTCACTCTTCCCTCTGTGTGTTTTTCACTCTTTCACTCTTCCCTCTGTGTGTTTCTCACTCTTTCACCTGAATGTTTCTCACTCTGTCACTCTTCCTTCTGAATGTTTCTCTCACTCTCTCTCTCACTCTTCCTTGTGTGTGCTTCACTCTCTCACTTTCCCTGTGTGTGTTTCACCCTCTCTTGCTCTTCCCTGTGTGTTTGTTTCTCTCTCTTACTGTTCCTTGTGTGTGTATCTTTCCTCTCTCTCTTGCTCTTCTTTGTGTGTGCTTCTCTCTCTTTCATTTTCCCTGTATGTGTTTCTCTCTCATTCACTCTTCCTTTTGTGTGTTTCTCTCACTCTCTCTCTCTCTTGCTTTTGTGTAAGTGCATGTCTCTCTTTCTCTCCCATGTGTGTCTTTTACTCTGTTTTGTGTATATCTCTCTTTCTCTCCCCACATCTTTCACTCTCCATTGTGTAAATCTCTCTTTCTCTCATCACCTTGTATCAGTGCATGTGCTTCATTCGTTTTTGTGTGTGTCTCTCACTCTCTAACTATCCTTGTCTGTGTGTGTCTCTCTCACTCACCTGTGTGTGAGTGCATGTCTCTCTTTCTCTCTTCCTTTCACATATGTGTCTTTCACTCCCTGTTGTGTGTGTACCTCTCTTTCTCTCTCCACCTTTTATCAGTGCATGTTTCTCTCTCTCTCTCCCTTTCTCTGCAGACACTTTGTCTTATGATAGAAGAGAGATAATAAAAAAGAGACATTGCAGAAAAAGGAATGTTCAAAATGGCTAAGACAGTGTTTAATCAGCGATCAGAAATGTCCATACTTCTATAATGAAGATAATAGAAAAACAAAGTGTTAAGATAAATAAGATCCAGGCAAGAATAGGATAAATATATATATTTTATTTTAGAGTTAACACGTGCGACTTGTCTCGAAGAAATCCCTCTAAAAAGTGGTCAACCCCCTTTCTCCTCCTTCTTCTCCTCACAGCTCCCTCTTCCTCCAGGGGGAGATAATTGCTCATCCCGTAAGCCAAGATAGGATGTTAACACAAAGTATTTCAAATGTGATGAATTTGTTATGGTAGTAAAGTTGGTGTTAAAATGTTTCGGTTTTATCAAACCTCCATCAGGACTTTCATAAAAGTTTAATAAAACTGAAACATTTTAATAGTGACTCTATCATGATAATAAATTCATTACATTTGAAATACTTTTTCTATTTTTTTCATACTGTCCGATTTATTTATTATTTATTTCATCTTCTGTTAATGCGTTTTTATTTTTATAATTATTATTCAAGATATTTTTATCGGATCTCACTGAATTATTTTTATTGATTTATCAGATTTTATTATCAATTTGCCTATTTGAGGAAAATTTCTATCCTATTGTTTATGCTTTCATATTTCATTGTAAATCTTCTTTCTCACTCTCTAACTTTTCCTATCAATATCTTTCTCTCTCACTCATTTCCCTCTAACACCTCCTCTCTCACTCTTACCCACCTTTCTGTCTACTCCCACTCTTTTTCTCTTTCACCTGTGTTCTCTCTCTCTCTCTCTCTTCTCTCAACTCTTCCCCTTTCTCTCAATTCTCTCTAACTCCTCTTTCTTACCCTCTCCCCTCTCAACTTTCTTCTCTTTCACTCTGTAACTTCTCCAGCTCTCTTTCTCTTCTACCCACCTCCCTCAACCATCTCTCTTTTTCTCTTTCACCTCTGCTCCTCTCTAACCACTCCTCTCTCTTACCCTCTCCCTTATAAACCTCCACCTCTTTCAGTCTCTCACCTCACCATCTCTCTTTCATCTCTCTAACACCTCCTCTTGCTCTTTACCCTCCCTCTTCCCCTCTCTCTCTTGCCTCCTCTCACTCTTTCTATCCCCTTTGACACTGAGACTAATTTGATAAAAAGAAAAACTGATCTTTTTTTTTATGTCATCTATAATCAAAGTTATCGGTCATGGAATGGAAGATAATTAGTACTATATATAGTATATTTGTGGTCAAGGAAAATTCAGATGATGACAGCTGAACAAATATGAACATACTCATTCTGATATCTTCACAAATATTTGACACACTTGTGCACTGAGCTAGTTTACTGTTGTAGGAAAAAGCTGTAGTCACCCATCATGTTTTAAGTTGAAACGGCCTTGATGCCTCATTTACATCTCACATATGTCTTGGTAGATCTTCCCACTGTGCTCTCTGCTTTCACCACTCAGATCTATTTAAAAAATGAGGATGCAAAGAACGTATTTTAAGACACATCGTATATCTCATTCTTGAAGTAAATCTTTATGAAATCCCACTCTGTTATCAGGGATTAGAATACGCTGACTGTATCCACTGCAGAGGAGTGAGAACCCCACCCCCAAATAAAAAAGGATGTTCTGGGTATGATGCTAAATTGAAATTACAGTTCTGGAGAGTGTAGAGTACTCCTTCATTGCCATTACTCCCAGGTCCATGAGTTGGGGACTATTGGCCTAAAGATTAAAGTTTAGTATCTCCATTTTTATCATATTTACATAACAACTGTTATACCATCCAACCTTTTCATGTGCCTGTTCTATTCGGCAGTTTTCTTAGATTTTCATTTTTAGACACTTACTAATTCTGCTGTCCAAAGCTTGAGAATATTTAATATTAGTAAATTTCAAGGTGGGGTTTGTATCAGGTTATGTTTGGTGTGTGTACAGCATCCATGTAAAGAATGTTAAGTTTTTAGAACTTTTTGGATTTTAAAATTTTGGATAACAGATTGTGTATCTGTATCTAGATTGTTTGATTTTAATGGCATGCCAAACTATCCAGGGTTATTTTATGCATAGAGATTAATTGTACATTCATATTTACATTTTTTTGTGGTTGTTTCATAAGAATACTCATAGGAAAGGTATAAACACCCTTATCTCCCAACTATGGGTTAAATAGCATCACTGCTGTTTGTCTACAATGATAGCTTTGGCATTAAATAAACCATGGAGGTCGATAGAAAGAAACCAAATTAAACCTTATTTCTTAAGAGGGTTTTTTTGCACATGATCCTATCAAATACAAATAATTTTTAAACAGATCTATATGACCACAAATGATACCCTAACAGGTACTACAAATAATCTACTGTTATATGATATCAAGTATTCTTATCTAATACAAATAATTTGTACACAATTGTATGGTTTCAAGTATTCCTATCTAATTCTTATGATTATATTAAGTTGGTGATTTTGAAGGCTTCGTTTACAATAGCTACTACACTGAGGTGTAGGGAACGTGCTACCCCTTTTCCTGAATTGCTCTGCTTACCCTTGATCAATGTATTTTAATGCTAAGTGTTAAGAAAGAAGGTATCATTATTTAATGCCAAAGTACCAATTTTTATGTATTTGGTATGATTCGACCCAGGATTGAACCTGGTCTCCCAGACCAATGCCAAACACTCTAACCATTATGCCAATAGGCCTGTGGTTTCAAGAAAATATTTCTTTTTAATAATTGTCATTTGTTTACGCTCAGTTATATCATTTCAAGTTACTACTGATAATAATTCTTAATAAATTCAACAATTCTTAATTCAAAGAATTTACAGTTATATGGCATCAAGTATTCCTATTAAATTCAAATAATCTTTTTACAGTTGTATTTGACTCATTAATGGGAGACTCACAAGTACTCCTACTTCAGGTCAGAGTCGACCTGGGAGTAATGGCAAAAAAAGTGTAATCCATACTCCCCAGATTTTCAGAACAGGAGCCTCACCATCAGATTCAGTTTAGTGTCATACTCAGAACACTTTTTTTTTCTTTTTTTATATTAGCTGGTGGTGGGAGAGGATCTTACCCCTCTGCAGAGTATAAAAGTGTATTCTAATCCTTGCCAATGGGGCAGCCTGTATTTTAAAAACAAAGTAATTTTTTTGTTAATTTTTTTTTTTTTTCATGAACATTTTTGTCTCTTTATTTTTATTTTTTATTTTTTATTAGTTGTCCATTTCTTATGAAAGTTTTTGAATTTGACTGTAATTAAAACTTATTCATTTGTTCCAGTATCCACCTGACTAATTATAATTTCATATACACATGATAATCATTTTATATAATTATAACTGTGAGATTAAACTAATTAGAGTTGAATACAAATAAATGATATAATTTATTTAAATTTATAAAATACCATAATGTTTTTCTCTCTTGCTCTTGCTTGTCCTCTCTCTCTCTCTATCTATCTATCTTGATTAATATTTTAAAGTCGCTTGAATGCATTTACCCAACCCCTCTACAATAAGCAGGATGCATCACAAGGTCAATTTTTAAGTAGAGTAAGGCTGGTTTGAATTCAGACTTCTCCTTCTCTTAGACCAGTTGCCATATAAAGGTTAAAGAGCTCAGTCTGCCCTACTATTTGCCCATAGCTAGGCAGAGAAAAGTTGGATTCATAGCTTTCCTTAGCTCTTTGTGAAATGTAAACAGTCTTTTTTCAGGTTTTGAATCTGGTCACTGATTCCTATCCTACAACAATAACCATGATGTTAAGCACACCTGAGTAACAGGAACATAATTCTTGGCTTTGAACCAACAATAGTAGCACTCATAGTGTAACAATTGTCATCATGTGAGACTGACTTGGTGAGCTGGGTTCAAATCCTGAACTAGGCAGTTTGCATTTCACATTGTACTAATGCCTTTTAAAAATAGGGATCTGTACAATCACAATACCAGTTCCCAACCAATGGGTCTCAATTACTGTCCAATTGTCAGACAAAAATTAAAACAGGCCTTAACTCAATACAGACCTCATTTCAAGATTGAGCTAGGAAAGCTTGGCTCCTGGTGCCTTAGTATAAGTTATCTGGGAGGTGGCCTCCTTAGCCTGCTTAAAGATGCACAGTGCTTCCCCCATTGATGTGACTCCCAGCTCTTTAATGGGGAAAACCCTATGTAACGAGATGAGTTGAATCTAAAAATTTGCCTAACTCCTCATGTTGCTTTAAGCTTCTTATGGCAAGTAGTCTAGGAGAAGAAGAACTTTGAATTCGAACCAGCTTTCTTCCTTTAAAAATTGACCTTATTCCTTGCTGAAGGGTTAGGTCAATACATATTTGATATTTAAAATGGGGGAATATTGAAGACGATTACACTTTCTAAAATTTAATTTTATTTTGAAAAAATATTATCCATTATAAATGGCATATTTAATCCTAGTTACTTTTCATATATCTTCTTTTTTTTTTTTTTATTAGCAATAGATGTTGTTTAAAAATATGCTAGAAACTTTGTATCAGCCTAAAAATGATCTGATTTTTATATTTATGTAACCATAACTTAAAAAAATAGCACATTGTAGCAAGATTTTTGCTAGCACAATAGTGCTAAAATGCTTCTGGAGAATAAAAAGCTAAATAATTATGCATCTCAGCATTCATACTCTCATACTGATATTTATAATTTCTCAAGGAAGATATCAGTTAAATGTCAATTATAGAATACTTCCCCTTATTTGCTATTATAATTTAAATACTATGAATAGGATGTGATGTAACGATAACATTTGGAGATAAAGCAATTTTCAATTGAATCATAATTTTCTAGATCTGGACTCACATTGATTTTATTTTTTTAATCATCCAATTTCATAAAATAATGGAGATATACTTCACTCCTTCCTAAATAGAAGTATCTATATTATCATGGACTGTTTTAAACTAGGAAATGCTTATTAGAATCCTTCACTCCTTCCTAAATAGAAGCATCAGTATCATCATGGAAAGCTGTTAACTATAAAAGGCTTATTATAATCCTTCACTCCTTCCTAAATAGAAGCATCAATATCATCATGAAAAGTGGGAATTGTAGTAATAGGTAAATTTTGGTTACTATAAATTAGCATGTGTCAATGTTTTTGAGATGGGAAGTGTTAGCTTAATTAAAAATTGATGACTGAAGTAGTTGAAATAAAAAAAAAAAAAATTTTCAAAGTGTTAATGCTGGGTTTCTGACCTTAGAACTTCTTTTACATTATTCTTTTGTTATAGTTTTAGTTTTATATTTTAGAAAAGTTGCATGTCTGTATACACACGTACACTTTCTTGAAAATGTTGGATGTCTGAGTTTTTTTTTAAATTTTTTTCTATGGTAGCCTTTGTGAGAAACTACTTACCTGTTAGACAGGGTAATTAATTTTAAAATGTGAATGTTATTATTACTTTATTTGTCCCAGTTAAATTGGATGGAAACTTGTTTTGCTAGTTCTTTTATCGATTGTTCCATTTTTTTTTATTTTTAAATAATGTCTGTTCTATGATTACATCTTGAATAAAATATTTTTCCAGTATGAGAGAGATACTGAGAGGTTCTCAGCCTGACCAAGAAGGGTATGACCTACAGTCATAAAATGTATGGACTATTCCACTTATTCTTCTGGCTGTTCAGGACATGTGAGCTTAAGATTTCACATGTTTTTTTTTTAAACCTTTAAAAAAAAAAATGTCATTTCCTTCTGAGTCCATCATAACTGACACAGCCGACAAATATTTGTTTTCCACCCACTTCTCATTCTGTTGGCAAGACTTTGAATATGCTAACTCCTTTTTCTGCGCAGGGATAACTGTAGGGGTACGACACTAAACCACATCTGATGGTGAGGCTCTAATTCTGAAGATCGATGGAGTGTGAAGTACCTGTTCATTGCCATTACTCAAAGGTTCTCTCTGACTCAAAGTGGTCATACCTGTCAGGGTCCCTTCTTAGCATCAAATGTATCAGTTTACAAATCATTCATATTTGATACAACTGTACCAAAAAGAAAGTACTTAAGAAACAACTACAAAGAAAATATTAAAGTAAATGAACACAATTCCCTAAACTCTAGGTATAACATAACCTTAGATGAGTTGTAATGCAGTTAAGATTGATCAACTAATCATTCAAATGATATAATTGCATGCAAATTATTTATATTAGATAGAAATACTTGAGATCCTATAATCATGTGTCAAATTCTCTGAAAAAAACTACACAAAAATATAAATGTTAAAGAATGCAATTTCCTTACTTCTAAGTATAAAATAACCCTAGACAGGATGACATGCCATTAAAATCAATCAGTCTTCAAAAACATTAATAAAAAAAGAAAAAAGTCCTTTCCTTGGTTAGGTTTGGTTTGATAGTGTTTTGTGATGACATATCAACTCTTGTGGATTATTAAACGCCAAATCATTCTTATATATTGACTGGTCCATTGGCATAATGGTTAGTGTTCACCAATGGTCCAGGAGACTGGGATTCAATCCCAGGTCAAGTCATACCAAATACGTAAAAAATGGTACTTGATGCCTCCTTGCTTAACACTAAGCCTGATAAGGTATGGATTAAGGTTTAGGGGGTCAATCCTGGGAAAGGAGTAGGCTACCGGTTGCCCTTGACTACAGTTGGCCAATTTACTTACTTACTATATATATATATATATATATATATATATATTATGAGAGTGTTGGTCGTCAGTTAATCACTATGTGGTTATGTGCCGGACCAAGTGCAATATAATATGGAGCGTGCTCAATATCTATGATAGAGCTTTTATAATAATAATGATGATAAATAAATATATATTTATTTATTATTGTGTGTGTATATTTATATATATATATATATATATATAGTACAATTTAATAGAGAATCAAACTCGGTTAAGTCGTCATAATAAATTTATTTTGGTGGAGAATATTATTGCTATACTCTCCGTCTTGTCAGATAACTCTTTACATGCTTCCCCCATCGCAGAGTAGTGAATGTGGAGTTAGTTTGTATTCAGAAGATAAAAAGGAATTAAAAAATAAAAATCAGAAAATAAAGATAAAAATAAACAATAAAAAAATAAAAATGAGAATAAGGTGGAAATCAAATTACAAATTATTTCATTCATAGGCGTGAGCAGAGGGGGTTAACATGTTATATCTTAGAATGATTAAGAAACAGGAGTGGAATTAATCTACTGGTCAGTCCCTTCTAATTTTGTGTTCTTGTAGTAGTTCCTTCTACTTGGCAGGTGTGATTTTCTAAACAGACTAAGATCGTTTAGTTTGTTGGTAATATAATTTCTAAACAAGCCAGAGCTCATTTGCTTCCTCACAGTTAAATGGTTTCAAGTATTTCTATTTAACACTAATAATTCTAGTTAACAATATTCATTTATTAACAGTATTTGAAACTATTTAACTGACTGCAGTCTAATACCAATTATTCAATTTAATATCAATTATTTGTTTGAACACTGCTAAATAATTTCAAGTATTGTAAATGATTAAATAGTTCTATTTGACCAACAAATTGGACCCCCAAACAGGTACTATAACTCTGGGTCATAATGGACCGAAGAGTAATGACATTTAAGGAGTACTTCACATTCCCCAAAGCTGCAAGACTGGAGCCTCATCATTAGATGCAGTTCAGTGTCATATCTAGGACACACGTTGAGTGGGGAGGTCTTATTCCTCTACAACTCCACTCAACCGGGTTATCCCTTCTTGGTCCCATCCAAAACTATCACCCATTTCACCTATATATGCAAATGGATTAATTAACAAGTATAGTTAAATGTGCCACCCTCCTTAACAATGTAAACCTATCAAAATGGTTCCCAGAGCCTCATTATACAATGCTGAAACCTCAGCTATAGACCTAACTTGAGACCTGACAACAAACACAAGTTTATCCACTTTACTGCCTTCACATGGACAAACAGAGGCAGGATGACCAACTAGAACCTATATACAACAGCTCTGTGCCACCTTGAAGACCTCCCAGGTGCAATGGACGATAGAGATGGGTGGTGAGAGAGGGTCAGGGAGATCCATGCTGGCAGCGCGATATAATAATGATGATGATGACTGCTATCAAGGTGTGTGCTGATGAGATATCTTTAGTATTCTCTTTGCCAACTGTTTTCTCTTTTTGAATTCAGCAGTTAAAAAATCCGACTCCGACCCTTAGGCTTAGAATTGCTCTACTCTGCCTATTAGAAACTCTCCTTTGTTTTGGATAGGAGCGGCTTTAGTATCCACTACTGGGCTGGTAGAATTCTCTAGATCTTGTAGACAATTCCACAACATTTAAGAAACAGGAAGAGTGTAGTCATTTTCTGTTTCTTTGTTCTCTTTTCTGTGGGTAGCTTCATGCTTACTTAGGGTCGTAGGGTCACTTTGTATACCTGTTAAAACTAATGCCAACAGGACTTGACCCTGATACATTACACTGGTACCATCTTTGCTTGATGTGGGATGGGGTGAGGGACAAATAACAAAGCAATTTCATTTTGATGCTGCTAGAACTCACCAGAGAACACAAGAAAAAATTCCAGATGAATTTTTTTTCTTTTAAAACAAGGCCCCTCCAATAGAATTTTTTTGTTTTTCTAATTCGAGGATAGTAAATATCTTAAAATAAAGTCCCCAAATTAATTTCAATGCGATATTTAAGAATTTTATTATCTCACTTCAACACGTCTTTTAGAGGTCATGTCCCTTTTCAAAAAGGAGCATAACCTCTGAAACATGTTCTTTGCACCTCCTGCAGCTATGAACAAAATGGTAGGGCTGACTGTGTTAACCTTGGTTTGGCAACCAGTCTAGGAGAAGGAAATGTCTACATTCAAACCAGCTTTATGCTGCTTAAAAAATTGACCTTGTGTCAGATCCTGCTCATAAATACATTCATTATAAATAAAATCACCACCACCACCATCATCATACTAGCAGCACAGTGTACCTTGACTTTTTTTTACACTATCCATCCCCCATTACTTTTGGCTTGTCTTCTAGGCTGCCTCTTGTCTCCGGACAAAGCTGATATAAGTCTTTACCGGTCAGCCAACACTGGCGTGTCCATGTGCTGGTGTCTTTAAGAAAATGTCACAAATCAGTTTGTCTTTGCTTCTTCAGCAATGCTCCACATGTCTTGTTCCTTTTACTAGAATGGTTTGTAAGATAAGAGGCAAGTGGCTGTACAGAAGCTGTATTTTAGAGTGTTGCTTTCAGGATTTGTTCAAGACAGCACACAGCATTTTTGTGTCATTCCCATCTAGTTTTTTCTTTACATATTTTGTTAGTGTCAAAAAACTTTTCTGAATCACACTCAGATCTTTGCTTTCCAATTTTAAACGATTTTGGCATTAAATAACCCACTGAGGTGTTGATGTGCTATTAAGCCAAACAAACCAAACTATTTTTAGTTGAAGGATATGTACCATAATTGACACAACCTACAGATATTTGTTCTCTCTTCACTGCCCGAACCTCTTGATTCCACATTTCCTATTTTCTTTTAATTCTTTGAGTTCTGAACTTCTGAGTCTAAATTTACCCTCTACCATTTGAGCATGATCTCCACATTGGTAAACCAGCGCTACAGTTTGGGGCAAAATAGAATTATCATGAGTGTAACAGGCTCAACTATATTTCTCTCTTCCACACAAACTCTTAATGAAATATAAATTTGGTTTGGTTTTATGGCATTTCAACCATTGTTAGTTGTTTAATGCCAAATCCTGTTTTTACACATATATTAAATATGATTTATAAACACATTTTGTTGATACACACAGTTAAATGATCAAACAGTTCTATTTCTAACAATTCAATTTAACATAAGTCAACAAAGTGAAGCGATTCCAAGTATTACTATGTATCACTAACAATTCAATGAAACATCAGTCATTTGTTTACTCATAGTTAGATGATCAAACAGTTCTATTTCTAACAAATCAATTTAGCATAAGTCATTTGTTTGCATTCAGTTTAAATGTCAAACGGTTCTATTTGACCCGTAGATTGGACCCTATCAGGTGCTACCACTCTGGGCCAGAATGGACCTTTGAACAATGATATCGAAGGATTATTTCACTTTCTCCAAAGCCCCAATATTGCTGGAACATCCCAATTTGATTGTTTAATGTCAAATCCAGGACACTTGTTGGAGGGGAGTCTTATCTCTCTGCAGAGATGTAGTCGGTGTATTTTACAGCCCCAGCTGACTGGACTATATAGATTTGGTATCCTTGATACAAGTTTGTATTTACTTATTATGTATCAGCTAAGTAAGTATTTAATGTGGCTGGCTTAAGCCTGGAGGTTCAACCTTGTTTCATAATAATTATAGAATCATATTTGTTCCACCAATCAACCTGTCTAGTCTGTTACACTAAGGTATCTTTACTTAAGCCAGCTTATATTAAACCTAATATTGTCTCGTGATCAAAATGGCAGATATAAAAATAAAATTTAAGGTTTTCAATTTGAATCAGGGTGATTACACTCAGGATTTATATGATATATACAGGTTAATCTGGTTTATCTTTATTTGGAGAAATTGGTTGGTAAATTTTGTCTGGGATTCCTCCCTCTAGCAGTAGAGGTGGGGAGTAATAGTCAATTTTATACACCCCTATAACAAATAAAAGAAAAAAATTACTCCAATCCTCTCCATTTCAGCATTATTTATTTAAGGATCTTCATTTCTGTTTGTATTTTATTCCTACCTATTAAAAGCATTGATTAAAAAAGGCACATCACAGCAAGATTTTTATTAGAGCAATACACATCAAATGTTCTAACTTAAAGAATAAAGCAATTTTAAGTCCTTTAGGTATGAAATAATACTTGATGGGTTGTGACATACTGTTGAAATCAATCAACTTACTTCATCTTTTCATAAATAGAAGCATTAATATCATCACCAATCAACAGCAGTAACAATGGAAACTTAAAAGGTTGCTAATTTGTTACATAATTTATAAACATTTCTCTTGTTTGTTTTTTTAAAATGTGTGTCATTTTTAAAAAATTTCTCTTATAAAAAATTAAAGAAAGAATTTCCTAAGGTAATTTTATCTAAAAAAAAACCCCAAAACTCTTCCTTTGTTTTTTCATATGAACATGTGTTCAAATATTTTTGAATGTGTAAATAATGAATTATATACAGATTTTTTTATTGAATAACTTTCATTGGAATTTGCTCACAATTACATAGCACACCTCAAAAGTCAAGAGTTCTAAATATTCAGCTATATTTTATCATTGGCATAGCCCACAAATTGATAATAGACTTGAATAATCTATTATTGTCATGTAGTTTTAATAAATTCTATCTGTTGACTTGGGTCATCTAGTTTGAGGAATGTGTGATGACTTTGGGGTCATTCGAAAGCTTGTCTTTCATTGAATGTGAGAGTGTCACAAGACCACGGAAAGATATTATTAGTAAGAAATCACCTACAAGAGCTGACAAAGTTTCTGCCTGTGCTCCAGTTATTGATTCCCTGTTGAGTTTAAATAGACGATGAAAGCAGTGGGTGGTCACAACAATGAATAAAACTGACAACATGAAAGAGATACAGACAAAGCATTGTGTGACTGCAAATTAAAATAAAAAGATCCCCGGATGAGCAACCATTTAAACACGTATGGGAACTGGTGCATTTAAATATTGTTATCACCAAACGGGGGTTTATTTTTTTGCACATGTGAGGATGGGGCAGCCTGGCACTTGATCCCTCATAGAATAAGTCCTTGTTCAGAGTCCTTTCTCGGGCATGTAGGAACTGGCATATTATGTGGGGGTTAATTTATGGCTAGACTGACCGCCGTTGGCAAGGGGTTTCCAAATTTCACACTATACACACACCCGAGAACAATGGAAGATATGGACCTCTAGGTTTAGATGTAATAATAATAATTATAGTAGTCGACAACTCCGGTTTCCCGTGTAATATTTTTAAAGGAATTCATATAGGACAATTTAAGCGAAAATAACATAAGGCAAATAGAAGCTGAAAAAGAAACATGAAATAGCAACTTTTGATAGTAGATGATACAAATGAACAACTTCAACACATGGGAACATTAAAATATATCAATCTTTTTACTAACACATGCGGATACACATATTCAACGCGTCGGCTATATTATTAATGGATAGTACCTAAACATAAATGTCTTTCTTCTTTTCTTTTCTTTCTTCTTTAGTCTTTCTTCAAATTGAGAGAGAGAGGATATATAATTGGGTATAGGGAGAAATAGTCTTAAAGTTTACGACGACTTTCCTTTGGAGAGTATTTTCTTTTTTTTTTTTCTTTATTCTTGGGTTAACGGCATTTATTTTATTTTTAGGTCTGGCTTGAAGGTACGGCTTCTTCTCCTTCTTGTCCAAGATAATTTCCGTCTTTCTTTACCCGGAGTCTTGGCATGAGCCTCGCCCCATCTGTTCACGACGACGTCTGTTCCAAAACTGACTTTCTTATTCCCTATTTCCACTGACGGAAGGAGCTCCCACTTCCGCCTTAGGGTTCTAGCCAATCATTTGGCTTCTATCTTCTTCCTTCTCCTGTCAGGCGATTCATTAGGGCTACTATATGTCCCTGCACCCCGTTCTTTACCCATCCGGTCACAAAGTACAAACATCTGTTGGTTTCCCTTCTGACCTGGATTTGTTACTTCGGGATTGACCTACATTATCTCTCTTAACGGTCATTCTTTGACGGCTTGTTACTGTTAATTCAAATATGGAGGAATAGTAGTAATCTTATTTCTCTTCTCTCAATGGGAGACCACGTGACAATTGCAAGATGATGGACAAGACATTCATTGAACAAAGTGAGGAGACAATTGACGTAGAAGTAAAAAAAATAGAAATCAAAACTTAACATGTTCCTAAATGGGAGTCTATAAGAAAATATCTATGAAAATTCTTATTAGGTTTGTAAGTAACACAACAGAAATTGCATACCATAACAAGGTTTTTTATTTGAGCAATACACTAAGATAATGTCTAATATAAAATTAAGCAATTTAGAATCTTGCAGTCAAGAGCTTTAGAAAAATATTTTTCTGACAAAACTGTCTCATTTTAAATGAATATATAAGCCTTCCAACTCTCTGTACTATAGATAATGTATCAGACTTGATAGCTACTGAGGGTAAAATATTCCAGTCAAAACCTTTAACTGGCATGGCCCCACAAATATTAGTTTCAAAATTTATTGTCTTTTCTCTTCTCTTTAAAACAGAAGTTATTGGTTTATTTATTTATTTTGCATGTATTATAATAGATGAATGTATCCAAAACTTTCCTACAGTACTAAGAAAGGTTGGTTTGTTGGTTTTTTATGGTATGTCAACCTTTGTAGGTTATTTAATGCCAAATCCATTTTTATACAAATAATCAATTTTATTTCAAACAATTCAGTTTAGCATGAGTACAAAGTTTAATTGACAAGCAATTCAGTTTATTCAAATAGTTTTAATTCAAACAATTCATTTTAGTATAAGTATAGATTTGGTTTACACACTGTTAAGTGTCAAAACAGTTATATTTCAAACAATTTATTTTAGCGTAAGTATAGTTTCAATGTAAAAAAACAGTTCCATTTTAAACAATTCAGTTTAGCATGACTATACATTTTAATTGACTGAAACATTTCTATTTCAAGCAATTCAATTTATTCAAACAATTCAGTTTAGTATAAGTATAGATTTGGTTTACACACAGTTAAATGTCAAAACAGCTATATTTTAAACAATTCAGTTTAGCATAAGTACAGTTTCAATGTCAAAAGCAGTTCCATTTCAAACAATTCAGTTTAGCATAAGTACGCAGTTTAGTTTTACTTGACTCATAGATTGGGCCCTATCAGGTGCTACCACTCCAGGCAAGAGTGGACCTAAGCGCAATGGCAATGAAGGGGTGCTCCATATTCTCTAAAGCTCCAGCAGCATTGGAACCTCACCATCAGATTATTTTGTGTCATATCCAGGGCACTCGTTGTGGGGGTCTTACACAGCCCCAGCCAAATGGGCAATGCCAGGAAAGCTTGAAATATGCTGACTGTATCCCTTCAGAGGGGTAAAATCCTCTGACCCCTCCCTAAAAAAAACTACATCTAGTTTAGTGTCATACCCAGAGAACAGAAAATTTCCACCCTGTCAACTACGGTTGTAAAATACACGAACTGCACCTTTGCTAAGGAGTAAGCACCCTCCCCCAAGATTGTCCTGGAAATGACTCTAAACTGTCTCTGATACAGAGGCTCCAATCCTGGAGCTTTGGAAAATGTAAGGTACCTCTTCATTGCCATTACTCCCAGGTTCACTCTTACCAGAGTGGTAGTACCTGTTAAGGTTCCATTTGAGGGGCAAATAGAATTGTTCAATTATTTACTAAGTTTATTATAAGTTATTTAAAACCATACAGCAGTGTACAAATTATTTGTATTAGATAGAAATATTTGGTAAATAGAATTGCCAATGCTAAATTGCAATACTTGAAACAATTTATCTATCTATCTATCTATCTATCTATATATATATATATATATATATATATATATATATAAACAGAATTTGGCATTAGATAACCTGCAAGAGCTGATATGCCATAAAATACCATTCATCTAAATAACATCAAAAATTTATAGTTGTTTCTCATTTATTTAAAATAGGTGTAATTTTTTTTTGGCATTATGACAAATAAAATAAAAAGAAAATGAAAAATAAAAAAAAATCTAATCTCCTCTATTTCAGTAGAACTTTGGATGTCACTTCTGATTGGTTATTCTAACACCTGAAGGTTAAATGTCTATCTAATTATAAATGGCCTCGTAAAACTCTCAAATTTTTTTTTTTCCTCTGCTTTCTGATTAATAGTAGATATCCCTTTGTATGAATGGTAGAACAAGAACAGTCTACCCTCAGAGATTAAATAAAGCATTAAATCAGAAATTTTCATGGATGTCAGCTGAAGAAGGGCTGAGAATACATTGTCCGAAACACTGTGACTAAAACAAGCAAGATAAGGACACCAGTCCAAATAAATGAGTTTATGATAAAGGAGATTATGTTGAAAATACATATTTACTATTCAATATATATTTTTTCCTTCATTATCAAGCTACAGACTTATTGATGTATCTTCATAGATACCTACTGGCAATTTACCATATCTAAAAAGGTTAGGATTAATCAGAAGATTATCACTAATTGCACAGGATTAAACCTTCATCTCGTAGTACTAACCTAGTTTTCGAAGATATAAAATATTTGCCCACATACACATGTCTGTGTGTGTGTGCGTGTGTTAGCAAGCCTAGGTCATTGCTGAAATCTAAACCATACAGATTAACAAAAAATCACTTGTATAATTATCAGAAAGTTCTAGTGAACTATTTTTTTTGTAAAACTGAGTCCAAGGTCATCCATTCTAGCAGACACTTTTCATTTGGATTTCAGAAGCTGTTTATATTTGTGTTGTGAAAATAAAAATGAGTATTTATATTTCTGTCAAAATTTTCCTGAAGCTTATTGCAGAAATCGCCAGCAGAGGAAATTAATATCTATCAATATGAAATAGGTTAACTAGTTCTGGCTAGATCACCAAAGTTAAGCGGGGATGAGCCTCTTCAGCACTAAGATGGGACATATGTGCGTTTGCTAGACTAAGCAAAAATTAGTAAATTCTAAGTTGATATATGTAATCATGGCAAGTTATTTATTATATACTTCTCACTTGTATTTACATTTATATGCAATGAAAAAAATCACACTGTCAGCTGGAGTTGTTGAATACACCAATTGCACTTCTGTTGAGAGATGAGACCATCTTTCAGTGTGTATCCTGGGTATAACACTAAACTGCATCTGACAGTGAGGCTCCAATCCTGAAGCTTAGGGGAATGTGAAGTACCCTTTTATTGACAGGACCCCCAGGTATGCTTTGACCCAAATTTGTAGTACCTGTTAGGATCCCGTCTGTGGATCAAATAGAACTGTTCAAGGATTATTATTATTATTATTATTATTAATTATTTGAAACCATACAGCTCTGTGCAATTTATTTATATTACACAGGTATACTTGATAAATAGAATTACTTATGTTTGATAGGAATACTTGAAACCATTTAACTGTATGTAAACAAATGACTAATATTGAATATGATTATTAGTGTCAATTAGCAATATTTGAAACCATTTTACAAACAAATGATAAATATCAAATAGAGTTATCAGTGATAGATAAAAATACTTGAAACCATTTAACTGTGTGCAAACAAATGTGGTCTAATAACATATTTCAACAATCTGAGAATTAATCTTTTTTTGTGTGTTATTTATTGCGGACTTTTTGTCCTCATCTTGGTAGTTTTTATGTTGTTTCTTCTTTCACTACGTTTTGGCCAAATTTCACCTCTGGCTTTCTTCAGGTGATTTACTGCATGGTGCGATAGACAACAACTATGGAAGGCAGTAATTACAGGGGATACGGTTACAAGACTCAGCATTCCTATCCGAGGTCGCGGTAAATCACCTGAAGAAGGCCAGAGGTGAAATTTGGCTGAAACGTAGTGAAAGAAGAAACAACACAAAAACTACCAAGATGAGGACAAAAAGTCCGCAATAAAAAAAAAAAAAAAAAAAAAATTAATTCTCAGATTAAGAAGCCTCATCTCAAAATGATTCCAATTAAAGACAATATTTCAACAAAGTTACTTTCTATCGACTCACTTACAAATCACACACACACACACACACACACACACACACACACACACACACATATATATATATATATATATATATATATATATATTATTTGCCTTTAAATTACTAATAAGAATTGATATGCGATAAAACACCAACAAACTAAGAAAAAAATCTATATGACTAGCAAGGACATTGGGAAAATAAGATAGATAACAAAATGTTTTGATAAAATTTTGTATATTTTATGAAGATTCTATGGATACAGAAATATGAGCATGATATAAACAACACAAAGATTGATTGATTTTAATGTTATGCCAACTCACTAGGGTTATTTTATGTCTTGAGGTTTGGGAATTGCATTCATTGTATTTTTATATTTACATTTTTTGTAGTTGTTGAGGAATTTTTTGTACCCACTTATAATATCAAGTATTCTTAGCTTACACAGACAATTTGCACACAGTTCTATGGTTTCAAATATTCTTATATAATACTAACAATTATATGGTTTCAAGAAATTATTTTTAATAATAGTCATTTGTTTGTATACACTTCTATGGCTTTAAGTAACTAATAATTGTATTTACCAACCCCTCCGCTCGAGCAGGATATGACACAAGGTCAATGATTTTAAGCGGAGTTTAACAGGTTTGAATTCAGAGTTTTCCTTCTCCTAGACTAGTTGCCTCACCAAGGCTGAAGAATCCAGTCTGTCCTACTATTTACCCATAGCTGGAGGGAGAATAATTGGATTCATACCTTTCCGAAGGGTATAAGTGCTATGTGAAATGCAATCAGTCTCGTTCAGGATTTGAACTCGTGTCCATTCCCTATGACGATAACCATTACACCACAGGCACCTCCAAGTAACTAATAATAATCCTTTAAGCTTCAAGTAATTATTCTTAATATAAATAATTTACACACAGTTGTTGGTTTGGTTTCTTTGTTTAATGGTATATCAATATTTGTGGGTTATTTAATGCTAAAGCCATCCTTGTAGAAGAATAGTATGCTACTAGTTAATCCATAGCTGAGGGATAAGGAAGTTCATGCCTTTGCCAAAGGTAATATTTCAAAATTGAATGTGATAGCATGACTGGAGTTTGAACTTCCTTACTCAATCTGGTGCATTAGCCCCTATGTCACACAGATTCTCCGCACAATTATATGGTATCTTGTATTCTTTTTGAATACTGATAATTTGCAAACAGTGATCTATTACAGGGTGGAACGATAAAATTGTCGTCCTAAAGAAAACAACACTACAGCTTTATTCAGGTAACTTGATTATGAAGTATAGCTGACAGCTATTCAATATAGCTGCCTTCAGCCTCAATCACTGCCTCGATATGGATCCAGAACTGGGAGCATGCCTTTTCCACAAGCGCCGGTGGATGGCGGCGATCAGGCTTGCTTTGGTGTTGTGGGAGGTCATGTTGGTGATGTTCTCGACGTATGACCAAACGAAGTAGTCCAGCGGGTTCAGTTCAGAGGAGAAGTGGGGTGCCAGTGAGAGAAGGGTACAAAGTCGTAGCACTCCTTCTGAAACCAAGCCTGGGTCTCTTTGGACTTATGGGCCGGCGCTGAGTCCTGCTGCCACACCCAGAGTCTGTCACCAGCCACCTGATTGCACCAGGAGATCACCACACTCTTCAGCACATCCAGGTACACTTTGGTGTTGACTTTCAAGCCGACTTCAAAGATGTGAGGTGGCATGATATGGCCCTCACATGAAACCATACCAAAGACTATAACCGTAGCTGGAAACTTTGTTTTCATCACCCTGGGTACGTTGAACCATTCAGATTTGCATTTTGAGGGTGCTAGCAATGGTCCTGTTGTCATAACTTGGATCGGTAGAGAGCATGAGTTGTACAGCAGTGCATCTCCGATCTCGCTCATTGAACATTGTGTTACTTTCAGACATGATAGGAGGCTCCTATCGCTCTTGGGATTTGTACACAACTGACCAACTAGTAGATGGTCTGCAACAAAAAAAGAAAACCAGTTTTCATTAAACAGAAATGGAATTATGTCGTCTTTTCTTGGGCAACAATTTTATCGTTCCACCCTGTAGATGGGACCCTAGCGGATACTACCTCTCAGTGAGGACCTAGGAGTGATAACAATGAAAAGGTTCTTCACTCTCACTAGAACTCAAGCCTCACCATCATATACAGATTAGTGTCATACTCAGGACACCTATTTGAGGGAGTGGTCTTACAAAGTTCAGTTTGGTTGAGTTTTATGGCATATCAATCATCGCAGGTTATTTAACGCCAAATCCTGTTTATACTTATATATATTAATTATACTTTTATATATATATTAAATATAAATGATTTGTAAATACATTTTGTTAACATTTTTAAATGAGCCTGAGCTTAGTTTTTTTGGGGGGGGGTTCTCAAAGTTAAATGGTTTCAAGTATTGCTATGTATCACTAATAATTCAATTAAACACCAGTCATTACACACACTTGAGTGATGTGACAGTTCTATTTTTAACAATTTAATATAGCATAAGTCATTGTTTGCGCACAGTTTTAATGTCAAGCAGTTTTATTTGTCCCATAGGTAGGACCCTATCAGGTGCTACCACTCTCGACCAGAATGGACCTTGGAACTTAGGCAATTAAGGGATACTTTACATTCTCAATACTGGAGCCTCACCATCAGATGGTTTTGGGTCATATCCAGAACACTCATGGCGGTGGGGGGTATCTTACCCCTCTGCAGAGATGCAGTCAGTGTATTCTGCAGCCCCAGGGAATACAAGGAATACCCATTTAAATTGGAGGTTTCAAAACAACCAAACAGAAGTGACTTTTTAGAAAATTCTTTCTTTAATTTGTTATAATAGAAAAGAAAAAAAAAATGACACTGAAACATTGATATATATTTCTGTGCAATGTCAATTATACAATAATGTTGAATGTTTACAGGCATTGACTTTATGCTTGTCAGATAATTGAGAGCAGATGAGGAAATAAAGATACTCAAAATAAATATTAGTATCTTTTTAAAAATGTTTCTGCACTTGTTCATCTTAGGAAAATAAAAATATGATAAAGTCTTTCCTGTTGCTGATTTTTTTTTTTGTCTTTTTATAGTGTCCTTTTGTATTTTTCTTTCTTTAGTACTTAAGACTATTCTCATAGTTTATTTGTTCTTCTAACTTCATTTCCTATGCAGCTTTTGAGTTTTTTTTTATTCGTTTGTAGGATATCAGTTGTGTTGCTGACTAATTTTGCTCCTGTATAAATTAAATTTTTCAGTTCTGTGATGTCTGTTGGGATATTTTTCATTTATTCATTTACCTTCTCAGTTTTTAACTTGATTCCTTAGTCATGGTAATGCCTCCTTCCTTTTGGTCATGATTTTTTATCACTTGTACATTGTTCCTTTCATCTTGTGTAAATATTGATGTTGTGGTGCCGAGTTCTCTTATGTCATGGTTTTCAGTATTTTGTGTGTCGGCTCTTTTAGGGAGATCATGTTGAGCATAATCTTTACAACTTACCTATCAACATACTTCCTGTGTCTTGAGATCAGAAAACCATCCTTTCTTTAAAGACATCTTTGCTTGGTCAGCAAGTCTTTGATCTTAGTATATTTTTCCCAAATTTCAACCAATCTTTTCCTATAACTTTTTGTGTTGGGTTGCTTTTAAAATAACAGTGGATTACAATTCGGTTATCTTTTCTAACTCATTTCTTTTTCTGGTCTACCCCTTATGTATAGTTGTTTTGGTACTTGTCTGTATACATGAAACAGCTACCATTTCCAGAATGACAACCAGGCCACCCACAGTTGCTATTAAAAAAAGCACCTGCCTATCATGACACTCAAATTTGAGTCTCACATTTATTTGTATTCATACTTAACATTTTTCTCAGTATGTTGTGGTTATACAACTGTATGCAAATTATTTGTGCAGATGTCCTCATGGTGTAATGGTTAGAGCGATGGACTGTGGAATCGTAGAAAGTGAGTTTGAACTCCAGTCGCGCTATTACGTTCACTTTGGGGAAAATACCCTTGGGAAAGGTATGAACCCCCTTATCCTCCAAGATATGGGTTAGATAGCACTACTACTGTTCTTCTAGGAGAATGGCTTTGGCATTAAATAACCCACAAAGGTTGATATGCCATTAACCAAACCAAACCAAACCAAATTATTTGCATTAGATAGGAATACTTGACATCATATAACTGTGCAAACAAATGATATATATATATATATATGCCTTAATTCATTTAGCACCAGAGAATGTCATCAGTGATGTTTTGCTTGGTTCCTTGGGGAGTTTCAGGTCTTCCAACATCATACTCCCCTCACTCAGCAGACCCTATCAGAGATTATCAGTCTCTGATACGCCCTCCAGTTCACGCAACATAGAAAAGAAATTTTAAAAATTCAGATTGGCTTTTTATTTATTCGGATGATTATAGACCGCTCATTTGCTCCTCTAATTTGTTGTTACAAACAACCAATTAAATACGTGGATCCGTTGATTTTAGTGATCTGTGAGGACATTAGCACTTTTTTAACATATGGATTGTTCATAATTATTCATTTTTCACAGCTCTTGTCTTCCTGTTCAGTACTCAGCTCTCGATGGACAAGGGTGTCTGGTTTCCTTTTTTTTTTTTTACTTTTTTTATATATACCCAACCCCTCAGCACAAGCAGGATGTGACACAAAGTCAACTTTTAAGCAGAGTTTAACAGATTTGTATTGAGTTTGTCTTCTCCTAGACCAGTCACTCATTCGGCTCTCTGGTTTACTTCTAGCTGGAGGGAGAATAGCTGAATACTTACCTCTCCAAGAATATTAGTGCTATGCGAAATGCAATCTTGTCCAGGATTTAAACTCTGGTTACCATGTTCATTTCTTACTAGTGCCTCCATGATGATTATAGATAATTTTTTAAAAAATGCAATGGAATATTGAAAATATAGTTATGATTACAATCAAACATTTAGAAATGAATCCGATTTCAGCATTCAAAAACCCATAAGGAGTTGATATGCCTTTAAACAAATAAAGCAGACAAAACCTCTCGGACTAGAGTGATTATAAAACTTTATTCTACAAAGCTTTAAAGAAAATCAGGGCCTAATATGAGAAAAAACTAAATTTTCTCAGTCGCACTTTCTGCCAATTTCCAGAGAATCTAGGTGAGGTCATAAGGAAAGGAGTGTCATCAGGTTGTAAAAGTCAAGGGTGAAAGTTGTCAAAACAGATGAGACAGACAAATAGACACATGGTAGCAACCTTGTGTATCTATTCAACTCCTCCTAAGGTCAACATTTAACACAAAGGTTAGCTTAATATGCAGTGTCTTACAGGGAATGAACCTCCAGCTAGGTGGTTTTAAAAATTGCTTAAATTTCATTGGTTTCCCCTTCAGGGGTGCCTCTGTCACAGTGCATTAAACCTAGCCTTTGCTCCTTTTAGGCAAGAGGGCAGGTACTGTCTGGGGAGAAGGGCTCTAGGAATGAACCTGTTTGTGGTAGCAGTCAGCCACTGGAGTCATCAACATGGCTGTCCTGTTGACCCACACACTCACCCACACAGGCACACAAAAGAAAATCGGACAAAGAATTTTGCAATGTATTAATTATGATTAACTTACATTGTTTTTATGTTATTGTACTACCAACAATGTCATTAAATATTTCATTTTTGTACTGAATGGAAATTGTTCCCATGTGATTTTTTTATGATGTCTACACCTGACAATCAGATTTTTGGCAGTTTTCATATTTTTATATTCAGAAACTTTGATGGAAATGTGTGTAAAAATTAAATTTCCACATTAAATCTGAAATCTGTTGTCCAAATATCTACAGAATAATGGTTGGTTGGTTGATTGGTTTTAGGCATTTCAACCCTTGTTGTGTTATTGAATGTTAAAGTCAATCATACTTTTTTCTTTAAAAGCATTTACCCTTTTGGATAAAAACAAAAAGTGAAAAGACAGAACTATTTTTTATTATTGCAAAAGTTTTAATGAACCCTTAATGTCTTTGACACACATAGGAAGTGATTATTTTTCCTTGATGATTGTTGTCCAAGTTCTCTTAGTTGTAGCAAAAAGTCATTATTTTTTAAATAGAATATTCTCAGAAATACCAAAAAATAGGAAATTTCTTAGACTTTTCTTTTCCTTGATTTGATATCCTGATTTGTGATAAGTCTTTTGTTAATGGCTAGTTAGCAGTTTGAAAAAGGTTAAATTATGGCATCAAATTCTTGTGGATTAATCATACTTTTTTGTAGTCATTGTAGCACTTATTCACAGCAAAAATTTTGTGGAAGGTGGTAGTTTGTTTTTAAGGGGTTTTTTGGGCAAGGGAGGTGGTCTGAGAATGTTCAGTTTTTTTCCCTATATGAATTAATGTAACTGCTCCTTCAACTTCAACTTCAGCTTTTAAAAGGGTTTCCCAACAATATTCTACTTTCTGAGAGAAGGAACATTATATTCAGACTTTTAATGGCATTGTCTTTATGGTGTCAGTTCATCCATCCTGCCTACTGGACTAATTGAAACCATTTCAAATACTCCAACAATAATAGTGGCCTACAGAAAATAAAAGTTGTGCCCCATGAGATGTTTTAATTCTTTTAACAATTTTGAGGCGCTGGTTTAAAGAAAATTATTTTTTTTCTCAACACATCTAGATGTTTTACTATAGGAAGCTAAAATATATTGCAAAAGAAAGTACAATTTATGCCTCGTAAAGAAACTCGGGTTGAACCTGTTTACAGGACTAAAGATATAAAAATATCGAAGAACTAACAAGATGGAGGTGCCCGTGGTGTAATGGTTATCGTCGTAGGAATTGGACACGACAGTACGAGTTCAAATCCTGGACGAGACTGATTGCATTTCACATAGCACTAATGATACCCTTAGGAAAGGTATGAATCCAATTATTCTCCCTCCAGCTATGGGGAAATAGTAGGACAGAATAGGTTCTTCAGCCTTGGTGAGGCAACTAGTCTAGGAGAAGGAAAACTCTGAATTCAAACCTGTTAAACTTCGCTTAAAAATTTGACCTTGTGTCATATCCTGCCCGAGCGGAGGGGTTGGGTAAATATTAAGAACTAACAATTAATTTTGTATAAACAAATTAGTAATAAAATTGAAAAAAACTACATGATTTAAATCCATTTTTCATGATAATTTTTTTTCCTATTTGATCTTTGATGGGAAATTTTATTACAGCATACATGAAAAAAAGCTTAATTGGCTATTCCCATAGATGATTCATTCAATAAAATCAATTCAGAAACCTAAAAAAATTTCAGTAGTCTTTGAAATTTTATCGAAAAATTCAAATAAGCCACTATATCTCTGAAATATCAGTGGTACCAACATTGAAATAAGAGAAAAGTAAAAATTCAACAAGAAATTTAATGAAATTCAAACTGTATTTTTTAAGTGATTTTCCCGCCAACAGATGGAAATAAAGTTTATAACATTGTCATACTCAAAAAAAAAGTTACAGCAATATTCAAATTTACTGCCACATCAAAAATTATCATAAGACTACACCAAAAATATTAAATTCTGTAAAACAACGAATCATCAAATCGAAGCAGAAACAAAATCTTGCATGCAAAAAAATAGTTGTCTTGTTTTTATTCTGAAATTCGGATAATGATATTCCATCTCATTTCATTAAATAATCCAGAATGAACAAAGCCATAGGATTCTCCAGAACAGAATTTCATCATATTTCTGATTTTACCAGATATACAGTATTTCTGTCACATAAAAATTAACTGATGTGAATATAAGTGGACTACATTTTTGAAATCAGTGCCACAAAATTATCTTAGATACTTAGAAACATTCATGGGTCAGTTTTATTTTTGGCTTGTGAAATAATAAGTGATTTGTTACCTTCAAGTTTTTATTTACACAACTTTACTTGGTCTTGTACACATGCCTAAGATTGATTATGATACCTGCTGCTAATCAAAAGCTTTGTGGTACTTTGGGATGCACAAATTTGTTATACCCATATCTCATGACCAAAGCCGTTTAAGCTGAGGTAGATATTCGCTGTGTTTGGCAGTATCATGGTAGTTGGTGTGCCCACAAGTGTATTGCTTCAATCTGTGTGGGATTTTGGAAGCCATACAGATGGACATGCAACATAATTTAATTTGGAAACCTTATGAGTTTGAACTGGCCCATAACACCAGTGAAGTAGGCGCCTCTGGTGGTGTAATGGTTAGCGAGCTCGACTAGCAAACCTACACGAGTGAGTTCGAGTCTCATTGAGTGCTCCTTTCATATGGCCTTGTGCCACATCTAAGCTAAAAGCTTAGTAAATTTCCATAACACCAGTGAAGTAGCCAAAAACATTTGCTGTGTAAAAGGAAAAGGTACAGTTGATCACTGTACAGTAACTAAATGGTTCAAGATATTTTGCTAGAGTTGTAAGAACCTTGATGATCAGACAAGGTCTAGTAGGCCTAAAAATGTGGATTCTGAGGCAAATCTGGCCAGTAGAATTCAGAGAGTATCAGGTAAGCTCAGTATGTCACAATCCAGTGCAGTTCTTCCCATCCACAAACTCTGTAAAAGAATCCAGAACTGCCAAATTGTGCCTCCTATTACAAAAAGATTGCAAAAACTATTAGTAAAAGTTCACTCATTTCAGTTTTGAGTTAGGTCATCCCTACTTCACTCTGGGGATCTAGTGGGAGTTGGTGCTTTCAATGTGGCTTATTGGTAGCACCTGATAGGGCCCTATCTATGGGTTAAATAGAACTAAATGCATACTTATGCTAAACTGAATTGTTTGAATCAGAATTTTTTGACTAAACTGAATTGCTTGAAATAGAAATGTTTTTGACAAACTGTACTTATATTTAAACTGCGTGCTTATGCTAAACTGAATTGTTTAAAATGGAACTGTTTTTGACATTGAAACTGTACTTACACTAAACTGAATTGTTTAATAAAGAACTGTTTTGACATTTAATTGTGTGTAAAGAAAATCTGTACTTTTACTAAACTGAATTGTTTGAAATAGAACTGACTGTTTGTATAAAAATGGATTTGGTGTTAAATAACCTATGATGGTTGATATGCCATAAAACCTAACCACCCAACCAACCATCAATGTGGCTTCACTGTAAGTTGATTCCCTTAAGTTAACTTTAGTCATCTTGCAATATGGAGATATTTATTAATCATTTCCCATTGTTTCATGCTCAGGGTATGACATTAAACTGCATCTGATTGTGTGGCTTCAGGTCTAGAGATCTGGGAAGTATGTAGTTCCCTTTCATTGCCATTACATATATACACATACATATATACATACCTATGGGAAACTCATAACTATACACATGTGTACACCTACACATACACCTACTCACAACTACTCGTGTGTCTACACATATGCACATGAATATTCACTCTGACCCCTAATAGGAGTATTTGTTAGGGTCCTTCCTGTAAGTCAAATAGATCTGGTTGTATTATATAGGAATACTTGATATCATATAACTGTGCAAATTATTTGTAATTAATAGGAATACTTGAAATCATGTAACCATGTGCAAAAATTACACATGTAATTGTACAAAGAACCCAATTCCCTAACTTCTAGGCATGAAATAACCCCAACTGTCTGACATGCCATTAAAATCAATCTATCTCATCGTTTCTTATGTTATTTTTTTGTTTTTTATTTTGTAGATCATCATGGCCTTCTACAATGAAACATTTTCTGAACGTTATGAAAAGCCACCATCACGTAATTTTATTACGCTTCAGTGGTCATTAACTGTCTCTCTCTTTGTTGCCACTGGCATGGCTGGATCATTCATATCTGGCTTGATTGCAGACAGATTTGGAAGGTGGGTTTTAACACTTTAAAGAATTTTTTTTTTCTTTTAATTTTTCAAAATTGTTTCATTTGGAACTAAATTTTTTTTTCTTATTTCAAGTGTGTAATATGCCCATGGAGAAATTTTTTTTTCTTTGTTTTGTTTATTTTACCAAAAGCTTAATACCTTCAGTATGATGGCAATTGTTTTTGCTTCCTCCACCCTGTAATAGAAATTATCACTCATACAAACGACCGCACATCTGTTTGGCCTGTCAGGTAACGGGATCGGGTAGGAAAAGGGAAGAAAAGTGTAGTCTAGAATGTAAAGGCAAATAGAATAAACCTACTCACAAGCGGCATCGTGTCTGTTTCGATCGTCAAGAAAAGGAATAAGAAGAAAAGAGGAATGAGTTTGTGTATTTATTTATACCTGTCGCATTAATTTGCATATTAGAGGGACTAGAGATTATAAAAAGATCAAAATGGAGAAAACAGTCGGTCGAGCTTTTGACAACTGAGAGAGACTAGAGACCTTGTGCGACAAAACGAATTTGGTGCAGCGAACTGAGATAGAAAGACTCTTGTTTTTACATCTCACACCCTAACAATAATCTTCACTTATGTATATTAATTCAATATTTTTTTTTGATTACATTAGGCTTAGACCTATACGCTAACTGACAGCTTATTTATTGAAAAGTTACCCACTTGGAAGACCAGAAATGATTGCTTATTGGTCAAATAACATCCCAACAATATATATAAACAACAAATCTTGAAACCATTTGTTAGCTGAATGCGATACATGAAGTGCTGACAAACAGCTATGTTGGATGGATGTAGGCTGAGATGCAATCAATCTTGAACGGGTCGCTTTAGACAGGGGTTATGATGTTGAAAAGACCCAAAACCTCCAATGAACAAAAGAATATCGCTAGAGCTCTGTGAAATACAAGCAGCTTAGTTCAGGATTTGAACACTGATGGCTGAGTTCATTTTCTATGATAATAATGATTATACCACCAGTGCTGTCTTAATTCTATTAAAAAACTTCTCTAAAAGAATCAATTGAATAAGACATCAGCAATTAATAAAAAAGAAGTATCTCTTATTTATCTAATCACTTGGTATACTATTAATGATGTGACACTATAGACGCTGGTGTAGTAATATATAAAGAGTTATTTATATGCATATGTGTAGACACATGAGTTGGTGGGGGTGTCCGCGTGGTGTAATGGTTAAAGCAATGGACTGCAGAATCGTAGTAAATGAGTTCGAACTCCAGCCGCGCTATTACGTTCACTTTCGGGCAAATACCCTTGGGAAAGGTATGAACCCCCTTATCCTCCCAGCTATGGGTTAAATAGTACCACAACTGTTCTTCTAGAAGAATGGCTTTGGCATTAAATAACCTACAAAGGTTGATATGCCATTAAACAAAGAAACCGAAACCAGAAACATGAATTGGTGTGAGTACATGAAAGTTTTTATGTATGTATGATCGGGTATATGCATATTTGTATGGTTGTGAGTTGACCATAGGTATGTATATATGCATATGTCCACATTGGGGCCAGGATGTATTTGCATGGGTATATTCAGTGTGTGTGACCGCATGTATTTCCAGATTAGCTTCAATTTTATTATCACACCTTTTATATCTTGGTGACATACAGTCTCGCAAAATTTTTATGCCCAGTCTATAGTTGGGCAAAAATCCGGAAGTAGGAAATGTTCACCTCTGCATAAATATGCAAGTAAAGTCAGTCTGCTAGACAGAAGATATGAGACAACAGATAGACTCATATAAACACCGAGAGGCATAAGAGAGTCTGCTTAGAGGATCTACCAAAGAGTGTAGTAGCCCCAAGCCCAAAAACAAAGCCATCAACTTATTTTTTTTTTTGTTAAGGGAATTTCCCCAGCTGTATATATATATATATATATATATATACAACTACTTTCAATAACTTTACTTACATATATATTTATATGTAAATAAATATATATATATGTAAATAAATAAAAAAAAAAAAAAAAATATATATATATATATATATATATATATATATTTACATATATATGCTCAATCCCAGGTCGAGTTGTACCAAAGACTCAAAAAATGGTATTTGATGCTGCCTTGCTTAGCACTCAGCATTATAAGGTGAGGATCATGGGTAAAGTGGAGCTATCCTGGAAATGGAGTAGCACCCTCCCTTTCACCTCAGTGTAGTAGCTATTGAAAAGAGGGCCTTCAAGTCACCCTCGACTAAGGTTGCCAACTTTACTTACTTATACACAGGAGATGATCAATATAGGTTTGTCATAGCAACCATGGAAGCAAAGATACAGGTGTCATATAATTCCTTCTGTTTTGTTTCTTTGTTTAATGGAATATCAACCTTCGTAGGTTATTTAATGCTTAATCCATCCTTCTAGAAGAACAGTTGTTGTACTAGCTGGGAGGATAAGTGGGTTTATACCTTTCACAAGGGTATTTGTTTAAAAGTGAGCATAATAGCACAACTGGAGTTCAAACTCCCTTACTATGATTATGCTTTAACCATTTCACCACAAGGAAACCTTAATTGTTTCTGTAACAAAAATAAGAACACAAATAACTCTAGAATCTCTAAATACATCTGGGAATATAATAAAATACGTGGGTAAGAACATATGCTTGCAGTGCGAGTTTAAGAAATTGTAAATTGTACTTGGAGAAAAAATATAAAAGATTTTCTGACAACTCCTATCTTTTATTAACCAAATCATTTAGATTTGCTTAATAAAAGATAGGAGTTGTTAGCAGCATGCTTCCATGGAAGTAAATATTTACTTAGTAATTTGGCACCTGTTTACTCACATGACTTGTTATGACAACCACATAACAGTTGCTTGCCTTAAAAAGAGTACATATCTAATCAGTTGAATGTAACAGAAATCAGATGAGTGAAATATTAGCTAGCCTGGGGATCAATGTGAAACTTTAAGGGGTGAGTTTTTAGCTAAGGTACAAGTACTGCTAGTCTGTGTCAGGGGAAATATTTGTCTATTATATACTTTAAATTGGGTACTTTGTGTGGTGTAATGGTTAACAAACTAAACTAGGATACCATTGCTTGTGAGTTAGATCCTCACTGATTGCTACGTACTTCTTGCCTTATGCAAGCTAAGCTTAATAAATAATTATTATATACGTCACCATTACAAAAGAAACTTAAGACATTTTTGGCCATTTATTTTGCTGAGTGTTAAAAGGGTCCGATTGGTTAATTTTTATGGCATATGAATCTGTCTAGGGTTATTCAATGCCTAGAGGTTATGGAAATGCATTCATTATATGTTAATATTTATATATTTCATGTTGTTGTTTATGGGATTTTTTTTTATATAGTTATATATTATCAAGTATTCCTATCTAATACAAATAATTTTCATATAGTTATATGGTTTCAAGTATTTCTATCACATCCCCCATCAATTCATGCTAATAGCATGGATTTCCTTGTCTTTATCTTTCATTGCTCTTGACAGGTCATCCAGATGGCATCCATGCCCAGTCGGCTGGGGCTGTAGAATACACCGACTGCTTCTCAGCAGAGGGATAAGACCCCTCAATAAGTTTCCTGTATATGACACTAAACAATCTGATGGTGAGACTCGAGTAACGCTGGAGCTTTTTGGAATATGGTGTACCTCTTTATTGCCATCACTCCCAAGTCCACTCTGGCCCTGAGTGGTAGCACCTGAAAGGGTCTTATCTATGGCTAAATAGAACTAAATAGTATACTTATCCTAAACTGAATCGGTTGAGATGGGATTGTTTAGACATTTAAACTGTGTATTTATGTTAAACTGAATTGTTTGAAATAGAACTGTTGTGACATTTAACTGAGAGTAAACAAAAACTAGGCTTATTCTAAACTGAATTGTTAGAAATATAGCTGTTTATATGTATAAAAATTGATTTGACATTAAATAACCTATGTGGGTTGATATGCCATGAAACCAAACCATATGGCATCCAGTGTTCACACTTTACACCACAAGGATACCCCCTGTTCCGATCTAATAACTGTTATTTATTTGTGCACAGTTTTATTGTTTCAAGTAACTGATAATTATCCTTAGTAAACAATTTTAACTTAAATCACAACTCTTGATACAAACTATTTGCATAATGGTTAGAGTGTTTGCCAATGGCCCGGGAGACCTGGGTTCAATCCCAGGTCGAGTCATACCAAAGACTTTAAAAATGGTACTTGATGCCGCCTTGCTTAACACTCAGCATTATAAGGTACAGATCAAGGGTAAAATGGAGAAATCCTGGGAAAGGAGTAGCGCCCTTCACTACACCTTGGTGTAGTAGCTATCGAAAAGGGAGCCTTCGGGTCACCCTTGACTATGGTCGCTAACTTTACAACAACTTATTCTAATCAAATACAAATAATTTTTTAATAGCTCTATTTGATGGACCCTATAGATTTGGGAGCCTAACAGGTACTAGTCAAAGGGGACCTTGGAGTAATGGCAATGAACGGATACTTCCTACTCCTCAGAACTGGAGCCTCACCATCAGATGCAGTTTAGTGTCATACCTTGGACATATCTTAGGGTTGGGATCTTACCCTTCTGCTGAGAATAATCATCATATTCAAAGCCCCATTGACAACAACCACCTGCCTTCCTGATAATGCAACACTTGACTGCAGTTTCAACACTGTTTAGTGGTGTCAAAAGCAATAAAAATATTTAATTAATTGCACAAATAGCAGCCTGATTCAGCTAATGCATTGAACACATTCACAACTGGATTTTTGTAATAACTGCTGTTAGTGCCATTGTTAAAAAGATATTGCTGAATTATCAGCGGCTGTTGTTGCTATTTCGAGAGTTACAGCTCACCAGTAGATACATATAATTCTACTAGCAGAAGTAACTAATCCATAATTTTATGAACATTAGTGGGTGAGATAGAAAAAAGAGAGAAGTAATCTAAAAATTGAAAAATGTTCTTATTTTTATTTGAAAAATTTCACCTATTAATTCATATGAAAAATATTCTTTTGTTTTATGAATTGTATTTTTCTTTTTTAGTTTACATTTAAAATAATATATAGAAATATTTAACCCTATACTGGTGAAAGATTTCAAACATTTTCTTGATGTTTTTTTTTGTTTTTTTGTAGAGTGGGTGTTCAATAAATTTTCATTCTTTACAATTAGGGCTTAGTTACAGTACAATTTTTAGTTGATAATTTTTGAAAAAGCAACAGATTTTCATTTACCCCAAAAAATTAACAATAAAAGGCTCTAAAAATTCATATATTACAATATTCTTTAATTTAAGGATTTTTTCATTTGTTTACATTTAGAATCCTGGGGTTCAATCCCAGGTCAAGTCATACCAAAGACTCAAAAAATGGTACTTGATGTGTACTTGCTTAACACTTAAAGTACAGTTCAAGAGTAAGTGGAGTAATCCAGGGAAAGGAGTTGTGACCTCCTCTACACCTCAGTGTAAAAGCTAATGAAAAGAGAGCCATCGGGTCGCCCTTGACTATGGTTGTCAACTTTACTTTACATTTAAAATATTATTTTAAAAACTGTAAACAGAAACTTTTGATTAGGTTGAAACATTATTATAATTTTATTTTTCCTAATACTTTCTTTTTAAAAATATGACAAAAATTTAAATTCAGTTATTAATTTCCTGTTAAGGTACCATGAGGAACAAATGTATTCATTTAATGAAATTATTTTTTTTACCCTATAAAAATGTAGCAACAAAAGAAGCTAAGAATTAAAAATGTGTCCTTACTCTTGTGTGGAAAATTTTGCATAATAATTTACGAGTATACATTTATGAACCCCTCTGCACAGGTAGGATGTAACCCAAGGTGAATTTTTCAGAAGTGTTTAACAGGTTTGAAGTCTGTTTTCCTTTTCCTAGACTGATTGCTCCACAATTTTATCCATAGCTGGAGGGATTATAATCAGATTCATGCCTTTTCTAATGGTAATAGTGCTATGTAAAATGCAATCAGCCTTGTCCAGGATTTGAACTCGCGTCACCATGTTTGTTTAAAAAGTCAGTTTTTGAGGAATTGATAAACAATGTTTTCATTTAATTTGTCTTTTTTTTTCTTTTTTACCCTCTAAAAATGTAATATTATAGGTAGGTACAATAAAAATGTAACATTATTGGTAGGTACAATAAAAATGTAACATTATTGGTAGGTACAATAAAAATGTAACATTATTGGTAGGTTCAATAAAAATGTAACATTATTGGTAGGTTCAATAAAAATGTAACATTATTGGTAGGTTCAATAAAAAGAAGCTGAGAATCAAAAATATGGAATTTTTCTTAATTACAATTTTTTTTCTTTTTTTCATTCAAAATTTTATTTAAAAAAAGGTACTCCTTTATTTAAAAAATTTTCATAATTTTTTTAGTTCTCCAAAAAATTTAAGAACTTTTTTACAAGTACTACTAAAATACAAAATAATAATTTTCAAAAAACATAAATTTCAAATTTTGTCTGTGGAATCTGCATAATATTTAAATGTAGCTGGTCTTAAAATGAACTGAAAGATTGCAAATACTTTTTGTACCTTTTAATGGAGAACTATGAAGAGCTCTACAAATTGATTGATTTTTAATAATTGAATTACATCATTTAATCAGTAAAAGTCAAAAACTACACTTTCTACTTTTCTTTATAATTAACATATCAAAGTGTATAAGTCAAGATGTTCTACACTTTGATATGTTAATTATAGAATCAACATGTACTTACCAAAACAGACGTGAATCCCTTACATATATTGATAAGGTATATTTGATAACATATAATATTCCCTGCCCAGTTGATGGGGCTAAGAAAACACTGACTATATCTCCTGCAATGGGTTAAGACCAACCCTCAAAAAATAGGGTCCTGGTATGACTCTAAACTGCATCTGGTGGTGAGACTCCTATTCAAGAGATCTTGGGAGTATGGATTACTCCAAGGTCTACTTTAATCCTGTATGGTAGTACCTGTTAGAAATCACCAAGGGTCAAAAAGATTTGTTTAAAAATTTTACATGTTTGATTGGTCCATGTGCAGAAAAAACTGTTAAGAAACCCCTTTGGAAATATTGTAAATATGAACATACAATGAATGCTATTCCCTAACCTCTTAGCATAAAATAATCCAAGACAGGTTGACGTGCTGTTAAAATCAATCAGCTGTGTGGGAATTTCGTTCAAGTACACACTCGTGATAGCCACAGAAGCACAGAATGCCAGAAAAGTGCCAAAACTTTTCCCTTCTTATGCTTAGGGCTAACCCAAGTCTGTGCTTGTTTGTTCTTTCTTCCACTCTCAGTTATATTATATCTGTTGTATATTTGTAAAACATGTGAAATGTCCTCGGCTGGAGATGAGAGAAACCACTAGACTATCGAATGGCCATGAGCTGATATAAGAAGTTGAAATGGTGGGGACTGGCCATGTCAGGCATATTGTCACATATATATTTCCTTGTGTGAATGTCATGTGTACTTACATCATCTTACTGCATGACTAGGCACCAAACTAGAAGTACAATTGCTTAGTCACTTTTCTCCCTTCTATTTTATTTGATTTATTTTTTTATTTATTCAATTTTTTTTCTTTCTTCATGTAAGTGTCCCATGTACTTCCATCATACACCACATTATGAATACAATTGATTAGCCACTTTTCGTTCTTTTTGTTTTTAATGGAAAGGTTATTTTTTTATTCCTTTAGTTTGATTTTTTTAAATTTCTGTTTTTTTATTTTTGTTTTTATTTTTTCCTCGTGTTTGTGTCCTGTTTACTGCCATCATAATATGTGACAATACACCACACTGTATATACAATTGATTTGCCACTTTTGCCTATTTCTGTCGGATGATTGTGCACACATCACAAAACTTCAAGTAACAAACCTAGTATTCATTATTATTATTATTATACTATGTAGGTTTTAAAACCTGCTCTGCCATAATAGCGCTTTGCATTTTTTATGCAAACTTATCTTATTTCCATTTATTTTTTAATTGTATATATTTTTATATATAAAGTGTGGTCAATATTGGTAATAGTGTTTGTATGTATGTATATATCTATATACACACACACTATTACCAATATATATATGTATATATATGAATATTCTATGGGGGGTACAAAATTTAATTAAACTTACAAAAAGACCAAATTTATTCATATGAAAAAATTGTTCATTTTTATTTTTTAACATGAATCAGTTTGGTATTTTTGTAAGTTTAATATATACATATATATTCCTTTACCACCTAGATCCCAACTTATGAAAAATAACTAGGAGTCTTGAAAAAATAATCTTATTAGAAATAATAAACAATGTTCCATCATCTTTAACAAAACTTGCTTGAATAATGACTTGCTGCCTAAATATACACTCTTTAATATATATATATATATATATATATATATATATATATATATATATATATATATATATATATATAAATTATTTATTTTCTGGTTGAAGAAACTAGAGTAGCCATTGCTGAACTTCAAGATAGACAAATACATGTAATCGCATCTATGTTTTGTAGCTCTAGATTTTATCCTTTTTCTTAGATAAACCTAGATAGTACTAGACAAAACAAATAAGTCTGATCTTAGATAATACTCTATTTTAAAAAAAACAAAAAACAAATTTGACCTACAAAATAAAGCAGTTTGTTCTTGGCCTTTAATTACACTAATCCAGATTTGATTAAACTTAAATACAATGCACATTACTATTTACTAAGTGAGCCTGTTGGAAATTCCACAAGTGTTAATTACAAAAATACCATTATTATATTGTTGTTGTTATTATCGATATTGTTATTATTATTGTTATACAGAGAAATTTGGCTGTTATAGGTGTATGTATATATATATATATATATATATATAAGTAAGGAAAGTTGGCGACTGTAGTCGAGGGTGACCAGAAGGCTCCCTTTTCAATAGCTACTACACTGAGGTGTAGGAGAGGGCGCTACTCCTTTCCCTAGATTGCTCCACTTTACCCTTTATACGTACCTTATATTGCTGAGTGTTAAGCAAGGAGGTATCAAGCACCATTTTTAAAGTCTTTGGTATGACGCAACCTAGGATTGAACCCAGGTCTCTCAGACCATTGGCAAACACCCTACCCACTTGGCAAATTTACACACAAAATCAATAAAGAAGTTTAAATAGAAAGAATGAAAGGAAAGAGGAAAAGACAAAGGAAAAAAGAAAGACAGAATGAGAAAAGTAAAAGAAGGAAGAATAAGAAGAGGAAAGAGATAAAGAATGTGAAAAGAAAAGGAAAGAAGCAAAAAGGAAAGAGGAAAGTAAGGAAAGGAAGAAGAAATCAATGAAAATTAAACTAACAATGTTCTGCTAGCCAAGGTCATTAACAATTACACTATGTGGGGTGCTCTAAAAAGTAAACTGACTTACTCTTTTTTTTACCATTTCATCATCATCTTCATATCGTGCCACTTGCACATATATCCTTGACCCTCTCTCGCCATTTCTCCATATCGTTCATCGCCTCCAGCAGGTCTTAAAGCTACATCCTGTATCCTCACATAGCTGCTGTATGTATGTTCGAGCTGGTCATCCTGCTTTTGCTCAGCCATATGTAGGGGTCCATAGGAGTACATGACTTATGAGCTCGTCTCTGCTTCTCCAGCAGTGTCCTGTGTATCTGGTTCATCTAATTTGAATAGTTTTTGTGATGGGAGGCAGGTGGCCGTATAGTTGGTGCTTTGTGGGGTGTTGCCACCGGGACTTGTTCAATATTGCTTGCAACATTCTTGTCTAATTGCTGTCTAGCTTTTTCTACCTATCATAAAATATGGTGGCTAGTAATAAGGTTGGAATCCATATCATGTCTCCTTGGGAGCCCATCTTGCATGGGCAGCTACTTCAGGATTTGGCAGTCATCAGTAGTATTTAAATACATAACTACATTTGAAGTATGAATTAATGATATCAGCATTTGGCACAAGGTCACACTACTGTCAACCCTATAATAGTGTGACATGATTAGCTCTTCTATCTCTTATGATTGCAAGTATATTTGCATGGGTGTTCATGTCAAATCTGACTTGGTGGAAAGTCTGATGAATACCTCATATCTGTATGGATTCTTGCTTGGTTTCTTTGTTTAATGGCATATCAAGCTATTGGGTTATTTAATGCCAAAACTATCCATGTGGAAAGACGGTAGTATTATGATTTAATCCATAGATACAGATAAAATCATACCACTACTGAGGATGAGAGGGTTCATACTTTTTTGCAAGTCTGAAAGTGAATACACTTGCATGACTGGAGTTTAAAGTTGTTTACTATGATGTCGTAGTCCAGCATATTAGCCACTGTACAATGAGGACTCTTCCTCCTGTATGAGTATGTTTTCACAGGCATGAAAATGTGCTGTGTATGCAAATGGATGTGTGTGTATAGTCATATGTATGCCCATGGATGTTTGTTTGGTTTGGTTTGTTTGGTTTTATGGAATATCAACCTTTGTAGGTTATTTAACGCCAAATCCATTTTTATGTAAATAATCTGTTCTATTGAAAACAGTTCAGTTTAGCATAAGTACACAGTTTAATAGTCAAAAACATTTCCATTTCAAACTATTCAAGCAGTTATATGTAACAATTCAGTTAAGTGTAAATACAGTTTTAATGTCGAAAAACAGTTCTATTTGAAATAATTCAGTTAAGCATAAGCACGCAGTTTAAGTGTAAGTATGGTTTAATTGTCAAAAACGTTTCCATTTCAAGCTATTCAGTTTACTCAATTCATTTTAGCATAAGTATGCTGTTAGTTCTATTTAACCCATAGATTGGGCCCTATCAGGTGCTACCACTCCGGGCTAGAGTGGACCTGGGAGCGATGGCAATGAAGGGGTACTTCGCATTCCCCAAAGCTCCAGCACTGCTGGAACCTCACCATCAGATTGTTTAGTGTCATATCCAGGACACTCGTTAGGGGGGTCTTACCCCTCTGCAGAGGTGGAGTCAGTGTATTCTACAGCCCCAACTGACTGGGCAAATGGATGTGTGTGTATAGTCATATGTATGCACATGGATGTGTGTGTATAGTCATATTAAAGACATAACTAAACAAGTTAAGGTGGTTGGCAGATTTTCAAAGATAATAAAATAAAAAGAAAAGGATTTCTTAATGGGAATAAAAGGGTTGATTGTTTTTTATGTCAATAGTGAACTAAGTTCTTTGGTGCTGATGCAGTCAAAGATCAATGGACAGGAGTCTGATTTATTTTGTCTTTTGGTGCTTGGTGTTTAATGTGGAAGTCAAAAACCCAGATATTCAAGGGGCAGTTTAAGTCCAGTGAGCAATGGGTCATTGGATGTAAGGAGAGAAAACTGCCAGGCAAAGCTGAGGGTTTTTAAGGAGAATCTACTACAGTATTTGTAGCGAGTCGAGGTTAGACCCAGAATGAGATAGGGAACTGACTAACACTCAGGTTTGTCATATGAGATGTCCTTGCCATCCACTCAATTATTTCAAAGAGTAAAAATAGATGACTATATAACTAAGTGGCAAGCCTCTAAAATTAGTTGACAAGTTCACATACCTTGACAGCAATATCTCATCTACTGAAAGTGGTGTTAATATACACCTAGCAAAGATGTAGATTGCTATCAATAGGTTATCGATCTGATCTGATAAAATAAAATGGGATATCTTCCAAGCAGTAGCTGTGTCAATACTACTCTATAGATGCACCATATGGACCCTAAAAAACACATGGAGAAAAAGCTAGATTGGAATTTCACAAGAATGCGACAAACTATTTTGAACAAATCCTGAAAGCAACACCCCATGAAGCAACAGATGTACAGCCACTTAGTTCCCATCTCAAAAACCATCCAAGAAAGATGAAGCAGACTTGTGGAAGATTGTTGGAGAAGCAAGGATGAACTCATGAGTGATATTCTTCTATTGACCCCTACACATGGACGTGCCAGTGTTGGCCGACCTGCAAGAACGTTTTACATTAGCTCTGTGCAAATATAAGATGTAGTTTGGAAGATCTGCCAGGAGTGATGGATGATATGGACAAATGGTGAGAAAGAGTCAAGGAAATCCATGTTATCAGCATGTCTTGATGATGATGTTGAATATATGACTGTATTCTTGGGTTTGCTTTTTTGTTTTTCCTTTGTAGACCTGACTCATGGTTTTTATAGTTTCGACCAAAACCAGTGGTCAAATTCTATTTTTAGAGAAAGGTCCATTAGCAGGCAAGATTGGATTACCCCAAAGTAACCAAGTGCTAACTCCAGTCATGCTATTACATTCAATTCATAGGATAGGTATAAACCCTCTTATCTCTCCAGCTATGGGTTAAATAGTATCACTACTGTTCTTCTACAAGGATTGATTAGGCATTAAATAACCCTCAAAAGTTGATATACTATTAAACAAAGAAACAAAACCACCACTCTATTTGGATCCAAATGTCTTTGTTCTGTGACAACCTCAAATGACCTTAGAGTTTAACTTTGCATCATCTCTGTGGGAGTTCAGGGTCAGGTCCCTTTATATAAAAAAAAGATATCAGATCCTAGGGATTTTGCATTTGGATGTAATACTCAAACCTCTTCTTACATATACACTCAGGCACACAAACTTCAGCATAGTTTTATAGATAAAATTTGAAGATTAAAATGTAAAGATAGTAAGTCTGGCTTTGGTTGAAACGCCCAAGTTTAATTCTTGTTTCTTGAGCATAATAAATCAAGGTAGCTGTCCAATTGAATTAAGTCATAACTGTCATAATATAAAAAAGAAGAGATATTCAAGTTGCTTATGCAATTGACGATATTTAGGGAAGGATTTTTTTCAAAAGGGTCTATCAAAACCTATACTGCCTATTCAATATTTATTTACGCATCCCTTCTGCTATTGGCAGAATATGATACAAGGTTAATTTTCAACTGGAGTACAGCTGGTTGGAATTCAGAGTTTTCCTTCTCTTAGACTGATTGCCACCCCAAGGCTAAAGAACCCAGTCTACCCTATTATGACAACTCTGATTAGACTTAGATAGTTTCATTCACTAGTATAATTAATCTATTCTTTCGGTAGCAATGCTCGAGAAAAAAATTTTAATAGGATTTTTCTATAAGAAACAAGATTTTTGGTTTTTAAATTAATAAAATCCATTCCTAACTTTTTGAAATATAAGTATGGGAATTTGTGAAAACTGAGCAAAAAAGGCGCCGATTTTCTAGAAAATTTTTGGACATGTGTTTTCATTGACAAATTCCATTTACACCAAAAACTATGCAAGATAAAGCAATGAAATTTGGCATGTACAAGTAAAATTTGCTGGTAAATATCATGGAATTATTTAAAAAAAAAAACAACATAACTCATCGTTTGAACTTCTTATGGTAGCAATGTTCATACCACTCTTAAATGCTGTTGACTTTTGCATTTTTGGTGTGTGCAATTTAAAAACTGCTTATAAAATCCTGTCAAGTCATACATCAAATGAAAGGGAATTGATTTGTCTACAAGTTTCTCAAGATTGTATGTATGTGTATTGTTTTTTTAATAACTTTTTATCAATAAAACAGGAGAAAAAATGGCGAACATTCACACGTTTTTTTTTTTTTTTTAGTGTATAATTTACTTATAAGAAAGGTGTAAGTATACTTTGCTTATTTCCAAAAATGCAAAGAAATGTGAATCTGATCAAATTCGGATGGAAAAAAGAACAATGAATGCCACTTAATGTAGTCTATTAGCAGTTTAGAATGCTCCATTACTTTTGACGTAAGCTGTTCTCAAAGTTCAGCTTCTGTGGCATGGTAACATTTCGTTGTAAAAATTCCACTCAATCACAAATCAGTAAAATAGACTTTTATTATTTTTTCATGGAATTTTTTTTAATAAATTCTTTATAATCATATCTTATTCTTGAAATATATTGTGTGTGTGTGTGTGTGTATATATATATATATATATATATATATATATACACATGCACACACACACGCACACACAAAATATATATATTAATGAAAATTAATGAAATTTAATCAAAACTTTCTGGTTTTTTTTTTCCCCTGAACATTGTCAAGTAACTCTGCTAATCTCATTGCATGAAACAGCAAAATGTCCTTCAACTGAATTGTTTGTTTTTTTTTCCTTATTTCAGAAAGAAGGGAATGATCTACATCACATTCATCATGTTCCTTGCTGGGATCTTTGGTGGAATTCCTAAAGTTACCAAATCCCCTGAATGTTTGATGATTTGCAGAGCACTTGTTGGACTGCACAGTGGTAAGAGAAAACTCACCTTTTGCATGTAAAGAGTACTCTACTCTTTTTATTGGGAAAATTTATTTTCCAGGAGTTATATAGTTGCTGCCATTCTTCTCCATCTTTTTCTTATGATTATTATTATTATAAAAAAAAAGATAATTTTTTTGCACTGAAATTGAGCACCCCACAAGCAGTGGCTGTATGGCCACTTACCACCTATCATGGAAAACTATCCAAGTTAGATGAACTAGACATGTAGGACATTGCTGGAGAAGTGGGGACAAACCTATAATTGGGTTCACATGGATGAACAAAGGCAGGACAACCATCTAGAACCTATATACCACAGCTCTGTGCCGATACAGGATGTAGCCTTGAAGACCTACCAGGAATGATGGACGATAGAGACGGGTAGCGAGAGAGGGTCAGGGAGATCTGTGCTGGTGGCATGACATGATGATGATGATAATGAACCTTTTATCTCTTCCTTGATTCATATGTTTCTTGCTATTTCTCTCCCTCTCAATACATATATGTCCTTCTATTCAACTCTCTCTCTCTCTCTTTTTCTCTCTCTCTCTCTCTCTCTCTCTCTATATATATATATATATATAAATCCATTCATGCATTCATCCATCCATCCATCCATCTCTTTTTTTCACTCTGTCTCTGTCCATCAAGCTTTTTCTTTCTCTCCTTGTCCATCCTTCTATCTCGTTCTCTCTCTTAATCTATCCAATTCTCTCTCTCCCTCTATCCAAACTTTTTTCTCTCTCTCATTAACTCTTTTTCTTTCTTCCGCTCTATCCATATTTACCAACCCCTCTGCAAGGTCAATTTTTAAGCGGAGTTTAACAAGTTTGAATTCAGAGTTTTCCTTCTCCTAGACTAGTTGCCTCACCAAGGCTGAAGAACCTAGTCTGCCCCTACTATTTACCCATAGCTGGATGAAGAATAATTGGATTCATACCTTTCCCAGGGGTATTAGTACTATGTGAAATGCTATCAGTCTCGTCCAGGATTTGAACTTGTGTCACTGTGTCCATTTCCTACAACGATAACCATTACACCACGGGCACCTCCTTCTTGGTGACTCAATTCTTTTGTAAAATTTGGTAATGTGAGGTACAATTTATCAGCTCTAGATGCTTTTGCCGAGTGTGAAATTGCAAACCACACTGGAGTGTGAGATGCCAGGCTTTACTCATCAGATTTGCTTCTATGACTTGGAGAACAGCCTCAAAATCTTTGCTTTTAGGCCTTGCTGATCTTGCCTGATCACCAAGGTTGTTGCAATCCAAATAAAATTTTTTCAATCATCTGGTTACTGTACTGTGATTAAATATACCTCCACCTTTTGCTCAACAAATGTTTTTGGTTTCTTCCATAGCATTACGGCCTAATTTGAACATGTAAAGCATAAGTTCCCAAATTAGGCTACATTTCACATTTGTCTGCGCAGCTTTCAAATTATTCTGTGAAGTTATACACAAATTGCCAGCACACCAACTACTACAAGACTATCAACCAAAGCTTGAACTGCTTTGGTCCTGTCATATACAGAGTGTCTCAAAATAGATGCAACCCATAGATATGATAATGATTTATTACTGAGACAAGCACAGTGGCAATCATTTGGAACATGTCCTGTACAAAATCTATGAGGGGGGTGTCCACATGGTGTAATGGTTAAAGCGCTGAACTGTGGAATTGTAGTAAGTGAGTTTGAACTCCAGTTGCACTATTACGTTCACTTTCGGACAAATACCCTTGGGAAAGGTATGAACCCCCTTATCCTTCCAGCTATAGGTTAAATAGCATCACTGCTGTTTTTATAAAAGGATGGCTTTGGCATTAGATAACCCACGAAGGTTGATATGCTATTAAACAAAGTAACCAGAAAACCTATCCTTTGAGCAAGAGATATCAAATCAGTGTTGTTTTTTTTAATTTTTATAATATCAGCTTCCAGGAAATGCAATCTTTTTTTGAGTTTCTTGTCTCAGTAATAAATCATTATCATATCAATGGGTTATATCTATTTGGAGACGATTTTGAATGATTTTTGTCTCCAAGTAAGTAGTGACACTATATATTTTTTCCTGTCTTGTTCAAAGTATAGTAATTGAGGATCAATAGTTGTTATAGTATACTATTTCCAATTCTGAAACAAAAAAGAACACAAAATTATTATTAGTAGAATTATTAACAGTTACATGGGTCCCATGTTAATTGAGACATCCAATACACATAGCAAACTAGCATGAACCAAAATATTGTGAAACTTTTTACTCAACCTGTGTGGTGACAATTCTAAATCCAGAAGATCATTCTCCTTGAGTCTCTATATCCATAACTGTTTTGAGTTTTTTTAAGTTGACATTGGCTCGAATCTATTCTCTTTCCTTTCTTTTGCTCTGTTTTATGAAAAATCATTTCTTTATTTCAGGTATCAACATTGGCTTGGCTTCCCTTTATCTGGCAGAGATCTCCCCAAAAAGTATCCGTGGAGCAGTGGGAACCTGCCATCAACTTGCCATCACTATTGGCATTCTTTTAGCACAAATCATGGGTATCAAAGAACTCTTAGGTAAGTAATCAATTTGGTATTATTTCTTTTTCTCTGTGTGAGGGTCAGCGGAAAAGTTCCTAGGCTGACCAAGATACTTGCTTGGAATGTAACCAAATGAGGTTTATTTTTCAAAATAGTCTCCCTTATGGACCACATACTTCCGCTGATGGTGTTGAGGTGCTTGGATCAGTCAAAAAAGTCTTCAACAGCAGAAATGATATCATCATGTGAACTTTTTAGCCCATCTTCAGATGCATTTACCCAATCCCTATGTACAAGCAGTTTTCCTTCTCATAGACTGGTTGCCACACCAAATTTGAATAGCACAGTCTGCCCTACTATTTATCTATATTCTTTTAGCACAAATTATGGGTATCAAAGAACTCTTACATAAATAATTTATTTGGTATTCTTTTTTTTTTATGTATTTATCAATCCCTTCGCCTGTGTAAGATGTGACACAAGGTCAATTTTTAAGCAGAGTTTAACATTCAGAGTTTTCCTTCTCCTTGACTGGCTGCCTAACCAAGTCTGAAGAAAACAATCTGCCCTGCTATTTACCCATAGCTGGCGGAAGAATAAGAGGATTCATACCTTTTCCTTGGGTATTAGTACTTTGTTAAATGCAATCAGCTTCATTCAGGATTTGAACCTGTGTCATGTCCATTTCCTATGATGATAAACATCATACAATAGGCATCTTTTTCTATTTATGTATTTGCTAAACTCCTCTTGGAATGAAAAGAAAATTTCTCGGGAGTTTAATGTTTATTTATTTTGTTTTTTAAATACACACAGGGGGTGTCCTCATGGTGTAATGGTTAAAGCGATGGACTGCGGAATTGTAGTAAGCAAGTTCGTACTCCAGTCGCGCTATTATGTTCACTTTTTGGCAAATACCCTTGGGAAAGGTATGAACCCCCTTATCCTCTCAGTTATGGGTTAAATAGTACCACTACTATTCTTCTAGGAGAATGGCTTTGGCATTAAATAACCTACAAAGGTTGATATGCCATTAAACAAAGACACCAAACCAAACCTAAATACACACAAAGAACAAAAAATTTAAAATTAAAGACCAAGTTTTTTTTCCCTTTTGAAGAGAGAAATACTATTTTTCCGGAATATTTAAGGAGCCTGTATGATAATTTTAACAGCAGCAACTAGGGCCAAAAATCATAGACATGAGTCTTGTACTGATGAAGATGTATATCTTTATTTGTGCACGTGTTCCGTGTACAAGCCCACATTCTCCAACGTGAAAACTGAAACAAAACAAATGCACTCATAAATGTTCCAAAAAAGGAAACGCACCACGAAAGTGATGATTTAAATCCAATCAATTCAAGAGAATTCACAGGCTTACCTCTTTTTGCCTTGCTAGTGACCCGCAAAGAAAAAAACGTCAGTCTTGCATGCCGGTCAATTTGAAAAAGACCAAATTCGCACCAGCCGGTGTTCAGGCCGGAAGTTCCTCTCACACCTACCACCTGGAAGTGACCGGTGCGGGAGGCAAAGTTCAATCTAAAAAACTATACCAGTTGAAACGCACTCCTACATTTACAATAATGTTTACTTTTATGTTTTTCTCATGTGTTGAAAAAAATTGCTTGATAAAATAATGATTTCAACTTGAGTTGTCTTCTCAATTTTTTCAAGTCGTAATACTTGTTGAAATTAAACACACCACACTAAACTGTGAAATGCCAAGCTCACTTGGTACTTTCTGAGAGTTACTTGCTGAACTTGCCTGTAGGGCTTGTGAGAATTGTCTCAGAATCCACTCTTTTAGACCTATGTGATCTTGTCTAATCACCAAGGTTCTTGCAACCATTAGCAAAATTTCTTTAACCATCTGGTTACGGTACTTTGATCAACTGCAACTTCACTTTTCATACAACAAAATGTTTTGGCTTGCTTTCACTGTGTTAAGACCCAGTTTGAACTCATAAAGCATAAGTTTCCAAATTAAACTACTTCAAATCACACTGTGAAGCAATGCACAACATGTCAGCACACCAACTATCCCAATACTATCAACCACAGCAGGTACCTACCACCGCTTCAGTTGCTTCTGTCATGTAATATACATATCGCAAACTTGCATATACCAAAGTATAGCAAAACTTTTCACTCACTCCAGTCGTTTTGTAGGGACTGACTTGAACTACACTTGCCCAGTCAGCTGGGACTGTAGAATACACTGACTGCACCTCTGCAGAAGGGTAAGATCCCCCCACTAATGAGTGTCCTGGATATGAAACTATACAATCTGATGGTGAGGTTCCACTGATGCTGGAGCTTTGGGGAATCCAGAGTACCCCTTCATTGCCATCGCTCCCAGATCCACTTTGGCCCAGAGTGGTAGCACCTGATAGGGCCCTATCTATGGGTTAAATTCATACTTATGCTAAAAGGAATTGCTTGAGTAAACTGAATAGCTTGAAATAGAAATGATTTTAACAATTAAACTGTACTTACATTTAAACTGCGTGCTTATGCTTAACTGAATTATTTCAAATAGAACTGTTTTTCGACATTAAAACTGTATTTACACTTAACTGAATTGTTATATATAACTGCTTGAATAGTTTGAAATGGAAATGTTTTTGACAATTAAACTGTGTATTTATGCTAAACTGAATTGTTTTAAATAGAACAGATTATTTACATAAAAATGGATTTGGCATTAAGTAACCTACAAAGGTTTATATGCCATAAAACCCACCAAACCAAACCTTGAACTACATCTTTTATCTTTCGGAAACTAAAATCTTTTTTTTTTTTTAAAAAAACTTTATTTTTTTCAAACTAATTACACTTTTAATTTGTGCATAGATTTTTTAAAACTTTTTTTTAAAACTCTGCTTGGGAAACTAAAATATTTTTTCTTTTTTTTTTTTAAAACCTTCTCTTTTCAGGAACAAAAGAATTGTGGCCAGTTCTCTTTGCATTCAATGCTTTACCGTCATTAGTGTGCTTAATTCTTATGCCCTTCTGTCCTGAATCACCAAGGTATTTGGCTGTCAAAATGAAACAAGTTGAACAAGCTGAAGAAGGTGAGATAGCTTTTCCCATTGTTTCTTTTTTTCATATGAACCAAAGTGACTAAAGCTTAGAAGCAACCACCCAGAACTACCACCTCACTCTAGAAATGGACTCAAAGACTTATATGTATGATACAATCAGTAAAGAGGTAATGTTGCTGTTGTTGCAGTAGGTTGAACAGTAATTGACCACATATTCTCGGAGGGTGAGGGGCATCAGAAAATGAAAATAGTTACTGAATCTCCAGAGCTAAAATTCTAATCTGAAGAATTCTCTGAAAAAAAGGATATAAATTTTAGATGGCATATTTGATATATATTCTGGAATTCTGTGAATCCTTTTTTAAATTACTTTTTTTTTTTTCCTTTTTGTGATAGCATTGAAGAAACTACGAGGTACATCTGATGTCTCACAAGAAATGGAAGAAATGAGTATGGAGGCATCCAAGCTTCCAGAAGCGCCTTTCAAAGTCAAAGAACTACTCACCTCTCGAGTGCACCGTCTCCCTGTAATCATTGCTTGCCTCATGATGGTCTTTCAGCAATGGTCAGGAATCAATGCAGTAAGTCTGAAAAGTTCATGCCTTCTTCATTTTTTTTTTTTTTTTTTTAGTATTTAGAATATTACCTTTAATAAAAACCCCTGTTCATGTGGTTTAGAATACACCAATGTTTTTCCATACAGAAAAATAAGACCTCACCAAAAAAGGTGAGGTTTTGGGTATGGCACTAAACTGCATTCCGTAGTGAGGCTCCAGTTCTGGAGCTCTGAAGTGTGGAGTATGCTTTCATTGTTATTACTCCCAGGTCCACTCTGACCTGTATGGTAGTACATGTTAGAATCCCATGTATGGGTCTAATAGATGTTTGAAAATTATTTGTATTAGATAGGAATACTTGATATCATATAACTGTGTAAATTATTTGTATCAAGAATAGTTAAGCCTAGTCGGCTGGGGCTGTAGAATACACAGACTGCATCTCTGCAGAGGAGTAATACCCCTCCTTCCAATGAGTGTCCTGTTTATGACATCAAATAATCTGATGGTGAGGCTCCAGTAATGCTAGAGCTTATGGGAATGCAGAATACCTCTTCACAGCCATCACTACTAGATCCCCTCTGGCCTGGGGTAGTAGCACCTGAACAGGCTCTATCTATGGAGCAAATAAACTGTTTTACATTTAAACTGAGTACGAACAAATGATTTATGCTAAAATGAATTGTTGGAAATAGAACTGTTTGATCATTTACTGTGTGTAAACAAATGACTGATGTTTAATTGAACTGTTAGTGATACATAGCAATAAGTAAGTAAATAAAGTTGGCGACCGTAATCGAGGGTAACCTGAAGGCTCCCTTTTCGATAGCTACTACAGTAAGGTGTAGATGAGGGGGGCACTACTCCTTTCCCAGGATTGACCCACTTTACCCTTGATCTGTACCTTATAATGCTGAGTGTTAAGCAAGGAGGCATCAAGTACCATTTTTTGAGTCTATGGTATGACTTGACCTCGGATTGAACCTAGGTCTCCTGGGCCATTGGCAAACACTCTAACCATTTAACCAATGTCTGGTATACATAGCAATACTTGGAACCATTTAATTTGACTAATGTTTACAAATCATATATATTGAATATATGTAAATAAACCAGATTTGGCATTAAATAACCTACAATGGTTGATATGCCATAAAACCAAACAAAACCAAGAATCATTATTATTGGTTATTTGAAATGATATTACTGTACAAACAAATGATTATTATCAAAGCGAAACTTTATTTGTTCTCCGTCCCACCACTGGACAAGTACGGCACAAGGCCTTTTTTAAAGTGGGTTTGGATGCAGGGCTGCAGCCCACACGCGTCCAGCAAGATCTAAAAGTACCTTTGGCCCTGTGTGGGCTGCAGCCTACACACATCCGGCAAGATCTAAAAATACTTTCAGCCCCATCGGCACTTCCCCAACGCCAGGAAATAAAAACAGCAAACAATTGGTAAAACAATTAGGTCTGGCTCACTATTATTAAACCGAAACAAATATTTGATATAATAATAATATATATATATATATATATATATATATATATATATATACTTATTAGTAATAGATAGATACTTGAAATCATATACTTATTAGTATTAGATAGAAATACTTGAAATCATACAACTTTGTGGGAATTATTTCTATTGGATAGGAATACTTGATATCATATCACCCTATTTACCAACCCCTCCGCTCGGGCAGGATATGACACAAGGTCAATTTTTAAGCAGAGTTTTACAGGTTTGAATTCAGAGTTTTCCTTCTCCTAGACTAGTTGCCTCACCAAGGCTGAAGAACCCAGTCTATCCTACTATTTACCCATAGCTGGAGGAAGAATAATTGGATTCATACCTTTCCCACGGGTATTAGTGCTATGTGAAATGCAATCAGTCTCATCCAGGATTTGAACTTGTGTCGCTGTGTCCATTTCCTACAACGATAACCATTACACCACGGGCACCTCCAAAATATTATTGATATCATATAATTGTATCCAAAAAACTCTTAAGAAACAACTACACAACATATATAAATGTATGCATGGAATGTGTGCTGTTCTCTACCCTCTCAGCATAAAATAAACCTACATAGGTTGAAGTACCATTAAAATCAATCAAAGCTTGGTATAGATATTAAGCCACCTGATGGACTCTAACATTTGGCTCAATCATCTATTTGAGACATCGATAACTATCATTATCATAGGAAATGGTTTCAGCGATATGAGTTCAAATCCTGGATAAGACTATTTGCGCTTCACTTCATGTTAATGCCCTTGGAGAAAGGCATAAATCCATCTCTTCTCCCTCTATCTATGGGTGAATAGTAAAGCAGACTGGGTTGTTTAGCTTTGGTTGGATAACTAATCCAGAAGAAGGAAAACTCTGAATTCAAACTCTTGTATAACATGATGAAGGAACAAACTATAACACTTGGTTATAAAGATATAAGACTCTCACTTTATTTCACAAAAGGGTCTGAAAATGTGAGAGAGACAGGGAGACAGAGGACAGTCAGAGGACTACTATACTGACCCATAACTTCTTAGCCACATTGTCCCATATTCATACTCAGAGCCCTACCTAGAACTTCTGCTGCTTCTCAGCCTTGGAGGAGAGCCACTGTTCCCCACCCACTTGGATGCTCTCTGGCTCTCTCCAGACCTCTTGACTACTTGACCGTGAATCCGAGAATTGACTGAATCTGCTGTAGGCGTCTGCATATATGATTTCTCAACACATGCATTTCCGGTTCAATATGTGATATGCTTACAACCACATATTGCTTGTTTTCGGGTTATCAATGTTTCTACAGGTGCATCCTCTGTAGAGAAATCCCTGATTGATGGCTCTGTCAAGGGGCAATATGCAACAAAACCAGCTTTACTCCACTTAGAATGATGGAGGGGTTGGGTAAGTACAGATTCCCTGGTTCACTCTGACCAAAAATAGTGGTACCAGTTAAGGTCTCATCTATGGATCAAATATAATTGTTTATGGTACGCATAAATTTACTGTGTCGTCCTAATGTCTTATGTCCAATCAGCTGAAAATGTAGAATATGCCAATTGCATTTCTGCTAAGGGATAAGACCTCCACCCAATGAGTATCCTGAATAGGACACTAAGCTATCTGTTTGTGAGGCTCCAGTTCAAGAGCTTTTGGGAATATAGTGTACCCCTTCATTACCATTATTCCCTGGTCCACTTGGAGCCAGGGTGTTTTGTACCTGTTTGGGTCTCATCTATGAGTTAAATATTAGTGTTATATGTAATGATACTTGAAACCATTTAACTTTGTGCAATAAATAGCAAAATTTGAAACCATTTAACTGTATACAAACAAATGAGCTCTGGCTTGTTTAAAAATGTTGCCAGTAAACTACAAATCATATATGAACAGGATTTAGTAATAAATAACTTATAATAGTTGATATGAGATAAAAC
>CAUZXS010002557.1:5000-20000 GCA_963585895.1 Sepioteuthis lessoniana | reverse complement strand
TATGCTATTAAAGAAACCTAACCAAACCAAAATGACCTGAACCAAATCTTTGTCCACCATCCATATTGCAATAGTTCAAATCTACTCAACTTAGACTGAAAACGATGTGGAGTTTCTGTAGCGTAATGGTTAACTTTCTAGACTGCAACATCATAGTAGTAATTTACAAAACTCTTTGCTTCGATGTGGCACAAGGCCGAATGAATGGGGCGCCCAATGAGACTTGAACTCACTCGTGTTGGTTTGCTTGTCTAGCTTGCTAACCATTACACCACCAGAGGTGCCCACAACATCATAGTAAACCAGTTTGAACTCTAATCATGCTATTTCATTCACTTTTGGACTTTGGGAAAGGCATGAACCCACTTATTCACTAGTAACGGGTTTAATAGTACTATTACTGTTTTTCTACAATGATGGCTTTGGCATTAAATAACCCATGAAATGTGATATGTCATTAAACAAAAAAACCAAACCAAACCTTAATACTATGTATAAGTGATTGTTGGATCTTATTTTTTCTGTCTTTTTAGGTACCATTAATGGAGAAACTAGGACGCCGACCACTCTTGTTGTTCCCCATGGTGATAATGATCTTATCAATGCTCATACTTTCAATATTTTTAAATTTACAAAAGAGCGACACCTATAAGGTAAATAAATTCACATCTTGTGTATCTTTATATAATTCTCTCTCTTTCTCTGCTGTCTCTCTCCTTCCTTTCTCTTAATTGCTCTGTTTATTTCTAAGGTCCTCTCCTTCTGTTTCTCTACCCTGTCAATGAGACTGTACGGAAACTCAACTGATTTCAATACTAAAAAAAAAAGTGTTAATTTTTTTGTCTCTTTCTGTTTTTTCTCTCTCCCTCCTTTTCTCTTAATTGCTCTGTTTATTTCTAAGTCCCACTCCCTCTGTTTCTCTATGAGGCTTAGAATACAAAGCACTGTATGAAAACTTAACTGATTTCCATAATAAAGAAAGGATTGTTTTTTTTGGCAAAATAGGCTCAAGAAACTGTATCTTTTGCATTTATTAACCAACTGGCGCATTTGTGCTAGTTTTTAAATTTTGAGATACTTTGCTTGCGATAATATTTGATATGCCGCTAAAAATTTGAAGGATCAAAACCCAAAATAATTTTAGAAAATCTTTTCACTCTAAAAATATTAGGAATATACTTTCTTAGCCAATTAGATTCATAGATAAGTCATCAACTTTTTTGCTAATTTTGAGCCTACCTAAATTGTATAAGTGAAAGAAAGAAATATTTCAACAGTAAGTATGGATTTGTCTATACTTACTCAACAGACAGGAAGTAATGATTTGGCCTAGCAGTTAGAGTGTTCGCCAATGGCCCGGGAGACCTGGGTTCAATCCCAGGTCGAGTCATACCAAAGACTCAAAAAATGGTACTTGATGCCTCCTTGCTTAACACTCAGCATTATAAGGTACGGATCAAGGGTAAAGTAGAGCAATCCAGGGGAAGGAGTAGCGCCCTCCCCTACACCTTGGTGTAGTAGCTATCGAAAAGGGAGCCTTCGGGTTACCCTCGACTATGGTCGCCAACTTACATAAATACCTTTCAGTTTATTTCTTCTGAGTGAAGATCTACATTCTTTTCTTTCAGAAATTCATTTAATTTCAACTCCACTTATTTATCATAAATATCAGTTTTAACATAAAACTGTTATTATTACTCCTATAAAAAATATCTCACTTACTTCTTGTATACAGACTTATCCAAAGATTGTTGCATACACAAAATATGTCCTTTTATTTTAAGCTAATAATTACTGCTCTACTTCATTGCATGAATCTTGATTATATCTATTAGAAATATCTATGCACTGACTAATATTATTTTTGCTTACTAGAAAAGATTTTGTACTTTTGTTTTTCAGCTATCTTTTCACTCAATTTAAAGAAATAGAATTTAAAAATTTGTATATTGGATTTTTATTCATTCATTTTGACCGATTTTCCACTACAACTCTATCCCCTGCGGAGTATGACATTAAACTACATCTGATGGTATGTCTCCACTTCTTGAGAGTTTGGAGTACTCCTGCAATGCCATTACTCCAAGGGCCACTTTGACCTAAAGTAGTTGTACCTCTAAGGGTCCCTCCTATCTATGGGTCAAATAAGTAAGTTAGCGACCATAGTCGAGGGTGACCCGAAGGCTCCCTTTTCGATAGCTACTACACCAAGGTGTAGGGGAGGGCGCTACTCCATTCCCAGGATTGCTCCACTTTACCCTTGAACCTACCTTATAATGCTGAGTGTTAAGCAAGGTGGTATCAAGTACCATTTTTAAAGTCTTTGGTATGACTCGACCTGGGATTGAACCCAGGTCTCCCGGGCCATTGGCGAACACTCTAACCGCTGGGCCAATGTCCTGAAATGGGTCAAATAGATTCATTTAAAAATTATTGTTATTGAATAGGAATACATGAAACCTGTTACTATAACTGTATGCAAATTATTTGTATTAAATAGGAATACTTGACAACATGTAACTGTGCAAACAAATGATTATAGACAAATAAAAAGAAATTGCAATTGAAAAAATGATTACAATAGAACATTGAAAATATAAATGGTTATGATTATAATTAAATTAAATATTTACAAATGAACCAAATTTCAGTATTTTATATATATATATATATATATATATATATATATATATATATATATATATATACCCAAGTCCTCTGGTAGAACTTGACACAAGGTGAATTTTTAAATGGAGTACTGTTGGTTTGGGTTGATTTGGTTTTATAGCATATGAATCATTAAAGGTTATTAATGCCAAATCCATTTTTATACATATAAACAGTTCTGTTTCAAAGAATTCAGTTTAGAATAAGTACACAGTTTCAGTGTAAAAAAATTGTCCTATTTCAAATAATTCAGTTTAGCATAAATACACAGCTTAGGTTTATTTGACCCATAGATAGGACTCTATCCGGTGCTTTCACTCCAGGCCAGAGTGGACCTGGGAGTGATGGTAATAATGGGGTATTCCACATTTCCTAAAGCTCCTGCATTACTGAAGCCTCACCATTAGATTGTTTAGTGTCATATCCAGGATACTTGTTGGCAGAGTCTTACCCCTCTGCATAGATGCAGTTGGTGTGTTCTACAGCCCCCAGTGAACTGAGCCACTACTGCTGGTTTTAATTCAAAGTTTTCCTTCTCCTAGACTGGTTTCCTAAATAAGGCAAAGAACCCTTTCTGCTTTACTATTAACCCATAGTTAAGACAGGATGAGATGGATTCATGCTTTTCCTGGATATGAACTCGGGTCACAGATTCCCTTTCCCATGACTATACTTGTCGGATAATCTGGAGTATAAGCTGTATGCAGGATTGTCATTTCTGTTTATGAATTTTTCCGACAACAGCAGGCACTTCTGGTAAAGATTAGCCAATCAGAGACGAGGACTGAAGGCATTTAAAATAATTTGCAACTATATCCAAATACCCAGATACTCAATTTCAACAATAAAAAAGTAAAAGTTGGCAACCATTGTCGAGGGTGACCAGAAGGCTCCCTTTTCAGTAGCTACCACACCAAGGTGTAGGGGAGGGCACTACTCCTTTCCCTGGATTGCTCCACTTTACCCTTGATATGTACCTTATATTGTTTAGTGTTAAGCCAGGAGGTATCAAGTACCATTTTTAAAGTCTTTGGTATGACACGACCTAGGATTGAACCCAGTTCTCCCAGACCATTGGCAAACACTCAACTCACTAAACCAATAAGCAATCCAGGGAATGGAGTGGCTTCCTCCCCTACACCTCGGTGTGGTAGCTATTAGAGGGGAACCTTTAGTTCACTCTTGACTAAGGTCGCCAACTTAATTTCAACAATACACTTTATGTAAAGTCTGCCTCTAGCATTGAATAACCCATAAGCAGTTGATATGCTATTAAACAAATAAATCAAATGAAACCTAACTATTAGACTTACTGAAATTTAATAGAATAGTACTTCCCCTGGAAATATCATTCTTAGGGCTTCTTTGTTTAATAGCATATCCATCTTTGTGGGTTATCTAATGTCAAAGTCATCCTTGAACTGTAGTGATATTATTCAACCTATAGCTGAGGGGATTAGGGGCTTGATGGCTTTCCTAAGAGTATTAGTTCAAAAGTCAAAACACTATGATGTCACAATCCAACACATTAGCCCCTTTACCACAAAGACTCCCTACTTCTAATAAATTTGAAAATAAGATTTAATTCTAGATTTTGGAATTAGGATTTTTTTTTTTTGTATTTAAATTTGAGATTTAAAGATTAAATTTCACAAAGCTTAGAATAATTCTATTTATTTTGTTTTTATTTTTATTTTTAGGAGCACCATGGATGGATGGCGGTCTGCAGTATTATCGTCATGCACACCTATATTGTTGGCTTTGCCCTTGGTCTTGGTGAGATGATCTACACTAACTTTCATGTCAATATGACCTTTATATATTAATTATATATAATTACTAATAATGAATGAAAAAACTTTTCATCCAAAAAGAAATAAAAAGAAAAAGGAAGTCTTTAATTTTATTAATGTCTAATAAGTTTTCTACTAATCATTGTTTACTAAACCCCCTTCACCACAAGCAGGATCCAAACCAAGATCAATCTTTAACAGCTATTTAAATTCAAAGTTTTCCTTCTCCCAGACTGGTTGCTGCAACAAAGCTAAAACACTCAGTCTGCCCACCTCTATTCATCCCTAGTTAAAAGGAGGAGATGGATGCATGCCTTTTTCCTGCAAAAGTGAAATGCTAACAACCTTGTCCAAAACTTGAACTTGGGTCTCCAGCTCCATTTCTTAAAATTGTAACCATTACTATACATGCCACTACTTGATGTGAGTTGATATATTTTTGTTTCTTTTTCCAACAGGACCAATTCCATTCAACTTGGTATCTGAGCTCTTCACACAGGCTCCAAGAGCTGCAGCTATGTCTATGTCACTTGTGTTCAATTGGGTGACAAACTTTATTCTTTTATTAACTTTCCCATTTCTTCAAGTAAGTTCGACACATCTTTTTTCCTGGTCTAATTTTTTCTTTTATACTTTCCTTACTCTCCCATAATTACCCAGCCCAGTCAGCTGGAGCTGTAAAATGCACCAACTGCATATCTTCAGAGGGGTAAGATTACCCAAACAAGTGTCTGGGATATGACATTAAACAATCTGATGGTGAGGCTCCAGTAATCCATTATTGCCATCACATTCAGGTTCACTCTGGCCCAGAGTGATAGCACTTGATAGGGTCCTATTGATGGGTCAAATACAACTGTTTGACATTTAAACTGACTGCAAAAAAATGTCTTATGCTAAACTGGATTCTTTGAATTTGAACTGTTTGCTCTTTTAACTGTATGTAAACAAATGACTGATGTTTAATTGAATTGTTAGTGATACATAACAATACTTGGAACCATTTAATTGACTTATTTTTACAATTCCTATTTACTGAATATATATACATAAACCAGATTTGGCATTAAATAACCTACAATTGTTGATATACCATAAAACCCAACCAAACCAAATCATATATATTTAATATGTATGCATAAAGAGGATTTGGCATTGAAAACCCTACAATGGTTGATATACCATAAACCCCAACCAAACCAAATCATATATTTAATATATATGTATAAAGAGGATTCGACATTAAAAAACATACAATGGTTGATATACCACAAAATTCAACCAAATCAAATCATATATATTTAATATATATGTATAAAGAGAATTTGGCATTAAAAAACCTACAATCATTGATATACCATAAAACCCAACCAAACTAAATCATATATGTTTAATATATATGTATAAACGAGATTTGGCATTGAAAAACCTACAATGGTTGATATACCATCAAACCAAACCAAACCAAACCAATCCCATAAATACCAAGAGCTTATCCTTTCTTAAAGTCTGTAATTTGCTGTGTGCCTTTGATGTAATTTGCCCTGTCAACTGTGCTAAGAATATGCTGATTGTATGTTCAGTAAAGAAAAAAAAAGAGAGTGAGGGTCTCAGATGACCATGTAATTGTGTGAAAGCAAATTGTTATTAAATGAAATAGTTACTTGAAACCATATATTCATTTACAAATTATTTGTATTAGATAGGAATACTTGAAACCATATATTCATTTACAAATTATTTGTATTAGATAGGAATACTTGAAATCATATAACTATGCAGACAAATGTTTATCATTATTGAATAGAAATTGTTTCTTGAAATCTTATAATTATGTATAAATTATTAGTATTAAATGGGAATTATTGAAACCATATAACTGTGTGTAAATTATTTGTATCAAATTTTGGCATTAAATAACCCATCAGGGTTTGCTGTGCTATTAAAGAAATAAAACAGACTAAACCAAATAGAAAGTACATCCTTAGTGAGTAGCTAAAAATATAAAGGCACCTATAATTTTAAAGAGATGTAAAGAAAACACAAGTCAAAACTGTAGAGGAATTGTGGTTGGTTGAATATTGTTTCCATTACAGAATAAATGTAAGAAGAATTCAGGTCAGATTAACAACATATTTTGTTGCCTGAACAAACTTAAAAGAACAAACTTAAAAGAACAAACTTAAAAGAACAAACTTAAAAGAACAAACTTAAAAGAATAAACTTAAAAGAATAAACTTAAAAGAACAAACTTAAAAGAACAAACTTAAAAGAATAAACTTAAAAGAACAAACTTAAAAGAATAAACTTAAAAGAATAAACTTAAAAGAACAAACTTAAAAGAACAAACTTAAAAGAATAAACTTAAAAGAACAAACTTAAAGGAATAAACTTAAAAGAACAAACTTAAAAGAACAAACTTAAAAGAATAAACTTAAAAGAATATCATGAGACATGGAAAGAGTACATAAATATCAGGAGATATAGAATATAAATATCAAAAATATCATATAGTACATAAATATCATATTGTACATAAGTATCATAGATATCATATAGTGCATAAATATCATGTAGTACATAAATATCATAAAGTACATAAATATCATAAAGTACATAAATATCAAAAATATCATATAGTACATAAATATCATAAATATCATATAGTACATAAATATCATAAATATCATATAGTACATTAATATCATAAATATCATATAGTACATTAATATCATAAATATCATATAGTACATTAATATCATAAATATCATATAGTACATTAATATCAAAAATATCATATAGTACAAAAATATCATAAATATCATAAAGTACATAAATATCATGTAGTACATTAATATCATAAAATACATAAATATCAAAAACATCAAAGTACATAAATATAAAAAATATCATATAGTATATGAAATATCATAAATATCGTAAGATACAGAAAGAGTACATAAAAAGTGTGTGTAAAGAAATGCCCTAAGTGCGCATAGATGTAAGAGAGATGGAAATTTTTGGGAAAGACCAATATATTTAAGAACTGTATTATTCTGTGGTGTCATGCTCAGTGTGATACGAAGCTATTAGGTCTCATTAAGCTGACTGCTGCTACAAACATGTGTGAGCTAGCTGGGTGCCACATGTGCTTTCTTCCTATATACTGCTTTGGCAACACAATCTAGTGGTCGTTAACAGAACTCTTTGACAGACAAAAAACTAATGATTATAAGAATTGAAATAGCTTCACCCAAAAGCTTTAAAAGAAAAATAATTTAAACATTCTATTTCGAATAAACATGCTACTAAGAAGATCAATTGAGAGACATAGTTAGGATGTGTTCTAGGTGTTAATTACAGCTTCTGTTCTCATAACCTAGTTGATAAAGCAGCTGCTATGGATAACAGACCTAACCTAACAATCCCAAGTATACCTTAATTATCTGTGTATAATGTGCACTTATGTATAACACACACACCTCTAACTTTGGACTATGAAATGCAGGAAAGAAAAAAATCCTGTATATAATATGCATTGCTTTTTTATGAACTATATTCAACCTTTGTTCAACATTTTATAAATTCATACCAAGAAGAATTTATATATTTTACATGATGTCTTAAAGCACAAAATTTTACACAGTATTTAAAACAAATACATGCATGTGTTCACAGTAAAATTACAACATGCTTATGGCAAAATAAGCTCACATTAGGAGATAGGAAATTATAAACAAACACACATTCCAGTGTAATTCTGTAATGGCAAGAAACTCATTAGTTTGGACTATAGATATAACTTACTTTCCGTCATCCTGACCAAAGTATAGTGAAGCAGGTGACCAGAAAAAAGTTAATCATATATTTCTCATGTATAATAGTTGTTGGCAACCATAGTTGAGGGCGACCAGAAGGTTTCTTTTTCAATAGCTACAACACCAAGGTATAGGGGAGGGCACTACTCCTTTCCCTGGATTGCTCCACTTTACTCTTGATACGTACCTTTATATTGCTGAGTGTTAAGCAAGGAGGTATCAAGTACCATTTTTAAAGTCTTTGGTATGATTGAACCCAGGTCTTGCAGACCATTGGTGAACACTGAGAAATCTAGGAAAATAGTGGATCTTATACTCTAATAATTATGGTAGTTATTATCACCAATTGTAAAAAAAAATCTGAGCTAAGGAGATCGACTGTATCTGACTTCACTAAAAGTATCATTGCTTTGTAATTTGAAGTATTCTCATATAGAAAGCATCCAGAGAATGATTTTCAGCTTACAAACTTGTGGGTACATTTCACACTTGTAGAAGTGGTAGATAAAAGGTTAAGTTAAATTTCTAAGATGATTTATGATTATTAAATCCTCTTTCTTACGCTTCAGTTTTCTCTTCTCTTTTCTTTGTTATTTCTTGGATAAATTGTCTGTTTAGACATTTCTGTGTGGAATATTTACAGACTATAGACGGAAAATTTTTTGCCAAAATGGAATTAGAAAAATGCAATGTGTTATTCTTAAACAAGATTTATTAAAATGTTCCTCAGAACAAATTAAACACGTTATCTACAAGAACGTATTGAATATGAAAGAGAAAAATAAGGTTAACATGTTACTTGTGCTCTTGGGAAGGGAAGCATGACAGTCATATTATGTTTTTCCCCGACTGTAATGAAATGAAACGTTTTTCTTCTATTTTTTTTTTTAATAGAGAAATCTTTAACTCAGTAGCATTAGTTTAGTAAGAGGGAGAGACTGAATTTTCACCAATTTTTTTCAAGAGTAGGCAATCAAGTGACATCTGTCATCAAAGGGAGAGAATCCTTCCTCTTAAAACAATGTAAATAACTATATTAGTACATTATTATTGTAAATATCTCGAGATATACAGTATGTTTCAGAAAGGTATCAGTCATTTGTTTGTTTGTTTGTTTGTTTGTTTTTTCACATAGCTCGCGCTAATATCTTTCGGAAAAATATGCATCCATCTAATCTACCTTCAGCTATGGGTAAATAGTAGGACAAAGTTGGAGAAAAAAACTGAATTCAAACCAGTTAAACTTAAAAAAAATACTGATCTTATGTCTCATGATGCTTGTGGGGGTAGGGAGTAAATAAATAGATGACAGCAATTTGCCACACCCATGAACAATAGTAATATTAAAAATTATAATAATAATGTTTGAGAACAAGCGACAGCAAGTCTCCTTGTTCAAACATTATTATTATTATTCAACACATATCCATATCTATTTAAAAAGGTTTTGAATTTGGGGTCCCATAAATCCTCATTATACATATATATATATTAAATATATATGATTTTTAAATGAAAAACTTGTAGATAAAATTTTAAACAAGCCGTAATTCATTTATTTGCCCACAGTTCAATGGTTTCATGATTGCTCTCTAACAATAAGAATTCAATTTAACATCAGTCATTTGTTTGCCCACAGCCAAATGATTAACAGTTTTGACAGTTTTATTTGATCCATAGATGGAACCTTAACAGGCACTACCACTTTAGGTCAGAGTGGACCTGGGAGTAATGACAGTGAAGGTGTACTCCTCATTGCCCAAAGCTCCAGAACTGGAGCCTGACGATTGGATAGTTTAGCATTTTCCCCAGGACACTATTATTGATGTTGGTGCTCGAGAGGTTATTTACTTACATTGTCCTATTTACCCAACCCCTCCGCTCGGGCAGGATATGACACAAGGTCAATTTTTAAGCGGAGTTTAACAGGTTTGAATTCAGAGTTTTCCTTCTCCTAGACTAGTTGCCTCACCAAGGCTGAAGAACCTAGTCTGCCCTACTATTTACCCATAGCTGGAGGGAGAATAATTGGATTCATACCTTTCCCAAGGGTATTAGTGCTATGTGAAATGCAATCATTCTCGTTCAGGATTTGAACTCGTGTCACTGTGTCCATTTCCTACGACGATAACCATTACACCACGGGCCCCTCTTTTACGTGAAGAGGTGAATGATGGCAATTCAATTTCTTTACAATACCATGAAGTGACAGCCCCCAAGCATTGTATGCCACAATTTGACCCTGTTCAAAGTCAGAAACCTGCTGCCTAGCTATTAATGAAGGAATAATCACAATTATGATATCAAAGCAAGAAAAGGAAAAGTCTAAGAAATTTCTTGTTTTTTGGTATTTCCGAGAATTTTCAATTTTTAGAAAATTGTGACTTTTTACTACTACTACTAAGAGAATTTTGACAACAATACTCAAGGAAAATAATCACTTCCTATTGAAGTTTTTATTTAGATTTATGGTGGTAATAAAAAAAAAATTGTTCTGTTTTTTCAATGTCTGTTTATTTTTATCCAATACAATAAATAGATAAACGATGTCCTACAAATTCAAATCTCTCCTCTTAAAGAGGTAAGATCGAGTTCAATGTCAGAGATAGTCACAAAAAGAGGAATATCTAAGCAAATGGACAATTTTTATTTTTATCCTCACATACCATAAGAGTTTCCATATTACACTTTGCTTTCATTGAGCGTCAAATAAAAACAGTTGCTTTTCAGTGTGGGGCATAAGTAACAGGAATGTAAATAACAATATATTAATACTTTACTTATTACTTCAGTTTCATCAGGTTAAGCCATCTCAAAACAAAGGGAAGTAATGCCTTCTGGATTCAATTCGAGGTTAAATACAAGGGAATTTTGACAATAATCAAGGAAAATAATCACTTTCTATGTGTGTCTAAGCCTTTGAAATTTCATTAAAATTTGTTGCAATAATTAAAAACAATTCAGTTTTTTTTCACTACCTGTTTTTTGTGGGGGGGGATTTTTTGTCTACTTATGTAGAGTGAAACCAGTAGGTTTTTGTTGATTATTTTAATGTTTTTTGCTTTCTTTTTCAGACTGCTATGGGCCCATATACATTTATCCTGTTTATAGTTATTTTAGGCATTGCAGTCACCTTCATCTTCTTCTTCGTGCCTGAAACTAAGAACAAGACATTTGAGGAAATTGCCCAGATACTGGCGGCAGGTAAAGTCTGGAAGCAACGAGGTTCGATCGTTCAGGCCAATGTTAATGGAGAAGGGGAACCAATGGATACGACTAAAGTCTAACACTGCCAAAGAATTCTTGAAAACTTTGGTAGTTCTTAGTAAATGGTCTTAGAAGAATAACGCAAAAAAAAGGAGAAAAAGAAAGAAATATTTGGACTGAACGGAATAAAACTTCCCTTTGGAAAATGTATAAAGTAATTCACTACTCCGCCCTTCTCCACTATGTTTAGAACCAGGGTGGTGGGTAATTGTGATTAACTTGTGTATTATCATATGTCCTACAGAGATACTATTCCACGATGTGAAGGGATTTTTTTTGTTTTTGTATGTGAGCGTGTGACTTTCTTCTTTTTTTTTTTGTACCTAGTCTTAAATATGTTCTTTATTTTTAAAGGAATGAAAGGAAGTGAAAAGATGAATTCATACTATCTCTGTCCAATAATTGTTGTAACAAATGTAAGAAATATATATATATATATATATATATATATATATATATATATATATATATATATTAATGATAATGTAAGAACGATTGTGGAACAAAGGTTTTTTGGTTGTTCTTTTTTTTTTTTTTTTTTTTTTTAAATAATTTTACCAGCTTAGTCTTCAATACAATTTTCAACAAAATTGTCTTCATGGCTTAACTATATGCATATGATTACAGAATGCAGATTACCTACATTGTGTGATATATATATATATATATATTGAAAATGTGTAAGAGTTATATATATGTATATATGAATAATAAGAAAGTGTAAATGTTTGTGTGTATATGTATAAATGAGGAATTCTGTGTGTGTGTGTATATATATATATATATATATATATATATAATGTGAGTATAAATGTGTGCGTGTATAATTCATATATAGCTTATGGGAGATTTTTTTTTTAACATAAGATTCATTTCCTCTGGTTCATTGCTAGATTTTTATGACTTGAAAACTCAAATATCTTCTATACTTAATAATGTACCCTGTTCATCTATATATTTTTAAGTGGATTATAAGTACCTAATGTTTTATGAAAAGGTTATTTTATGGAAAATTTTTATGTAAAGATAAAGATTATAAAACTTCTTTAAAGAAAGCCATTTATTTAGACCTATATAAACATACGTAAAACATGAGGTTAATTATATTTCCTTACATCTGCGACATCATTGTGAACGTTACTATGCTAAAAGTCAGACTGAATTAAGTTCATCCCATGATTGTTTTTGAGATCCTAAAATTTTTTCATCAGTACACATCTTCATCGTTTTATCACAACATTCTAACAACTTTTAAAATATTATTACAATGACCAACCAGTTTGTAGTCTAGTCTGAATCAATCCAAAGAAAAAGGACCTTTGGAAGTTTGACTCTGCATCTTGTTTATAATCATAACATCTCAGCTGCTGCATTCTCTGGCCCACTTCAGGCATCTTTTATCATAGTTGGTAACCTTCAAGGAATTTCAAACCAAGCCCTTTATTAAATCTACAAGGGTAGACTCTTCTCAATCTGCCTTGGGATATCTTGAATCAGTTATCAAAGTAAAAACAATAGATTAAGAATAGCTCTGTTAATTTTTTGACTTCGAGTAGAACAGCCGCAGCTAAAGATTCAAAGACTTAAAACTATAACTACTTTGAGATCTGAAAAGAAAACAAAAACGAAAGAAAACTAGTCAAATACTAACAATACTACTACGAATAATAATAATAATTATGTTGACAATTTAAGATTTTTCAAAAATATTTTTTATATACATTTTTTTCCGTACTTTGGACCATTTCATGCTTTCAAACATTTCTATCCAATATAGTGAATTAAAAAAAATGTGTGTGTTAATGTTAATTAGCCATAAGTAATTATTAAAAAACCTAATTTCAACTGTTGCACTCTCAAGCCTTCTAGCATCCTTTGTCACAGTTGGTAAACCTTCAGGGTATTTTAGACCTAACCTTCTATTGATGAAAGATTTTTTTTAAAATCATCATATGTTTTGATTGCCTAGAATGATTAACTCTATCAACCTGTAAACTCAGTGTTTCAGATTGGGCACTATTTTAATATTCACTATAAGCCCAGCATTTTAGCTTCAGGGGAGATAATGTCAGATATTTAAAGGCTTAATATAACCACTATTGCCTTTCTCTTCATCCTTAAAAACACCAATACATTTTCACTTCACTACTTGTCAGCACCAAATTAATTTGAAGCAACTGACGTTTTTCAACATCTTAAAATTATTCATAGGGAAGTGGTTTTCCAGTGTATATGAAAATTGTTCAGCTAGACCTACTAATTAAAACAAACATTTTGGTTAACTTACTGAGCTATATACTTATTCATGGACTTTTGTATATTTTTATCTACTTTTTTCCTTTTTTTTTTTTTTTTTTTTTTTTACTCCTAAACTAATTATTGTAGACTCTAGACTATATGTTCCTCTTATAGCAGGAATAAAAGGAATGTCAATATTCTTTTGAAAAAGTGCTAAAAAAATCTTGCATATAAATACTATAAAATGTAGGCAAGAAAAGACATCAGAAACAATGCCAAAGTGCTTGTATAAAAATTTTATTTAGGCAATTGATATAGTTTATGACAAGTTAGGATAATTTATGACTGCTTAGTATTTGGTAGGATATCCATTAGCATCAGATGTAATGTTTTTATCTTGTCGCTGCAACCTTTTCTTCGATATTTTTGTCAGTTTTGGGTCCTCTCACATTGGCAGCTGATTGGATAGCACTTCAAGATAATCTACAGAGAATCACAAAGAGTGTAAAATCAGTGATTGTCATTCTGTGACTGATAACTCATGGAGAATTTTATTCTCTGAGATCTAACTTTGGCAGTGAATCTGATAATAATCCAAGACAAATTTTATTGACCAGTATAGTTTATCCTAGTGAAGCTGACAAGATATTTCACATGGAATTTCTTTGTGTATGATTGAATTTAGATATTTCACATGGAATTTCTTTGTATTTGACTAAATTTAGATAATTTCTTGATGGAAATAAGGGCAGTAAAAGCAATGATTGCACTAAAGTTGACTTATCTGATATCTCATAAGACATTCCCTTACTTGCTTAAAGTATACCACTGTCTGCAGTAATGTATTGAAAAATTACATTGTCTTTGTAACACTTATATTCACCAAACAAAAGTACATTATCTTCACTTTTTCTTAGTGATCATTGACATTTAAAAAAGCACATCTTCAACTCATTATAATTCACACACTCACAATATTTCTTTTGCTCTTCCCTTTCCCAACAATTAAGATGTTGACGTACAGGGCATTACTGAGATATAAGTTTTAGGATTAAAATATAATTGTTCAATAAGAAAATGAAATAATTTTCCTTCAGTAGCTAACAAGATTTAAATCTGATGTTCTAAAAAATGTCCTCATCACAAGAGGTTAAAAAAAAGATGTTATAAAAAAACAATGGAGAAATAAATAAAATTCATCAAAAAAGGAAAAAAAT